>LOEQ01009959.1:27298-39814 GCA_001685075.1 Bramus lutescens | reverse complement strand
GGGCCAGGCAGTGCTTAAACGAATACAATTTGTGTGTTGTTATTTCAGGTGTAAAGCTAGCCGTGTGGGAGCCCAGCGGGATGAAAAGCAGGCCATCCCTCCACTCCTATCACTACATTACAGAATTTCTCTTGGGATGACAAAGTTGTTACTCAATGAGAAGCACTGTCTAAGCAAAAGTAGAAGAAAGAATGGTATAGCCAGGCATGGTGGTGCACACTTTTAATCCCAGCACCCCAGAAGCAGACACAGGTGGATCTCTATGAGTTTGAGGCCAGATGGGTCTACACAATGAATTCTAGGCTAGCCAGGGCTACATAATTGACCCTGTCTCAAACAGTAAGCACAAACAAACAAGCTAAAAATCAAACAAAGAAAACCAACCAACCAACAAATAAAAGCATGGTATGTTTATGTCTGAGAATGACTAGGAAAGTACAGGATTTTAGATGACTCTGACTGCAACATTAGGCATTAAATCTCTGTTAGGCAAAGATGAATGATTAAAAGGTTTCTGATCTGGGAGAATGGTATTATCAGCATGAGAACTCTGGTGTCAGTGAGGACAGTTAACTGAAGAACAGAGAGACAGAAAAGATCACTCTGGATGCTGTTACAAGAGTCAAAGGCCTTTACTAGGTCATGAAATCAGTGTAGTGTGTTGTGGGCTGGGTGGGTAGTTAAGTGCTAGCATGAAGACCTGAACCTGACTCCAAAAACCCATGAAGAAAAGCTGGTGTGTTGTGCACTTGTAACCCCAGGTCCAGTGAGGTGAAGACTGGCAGATCCCTGGGGCTGGCTGGCTAGCCTAGCCTACTTGGCCAGCCCCAGGCCAGTAAAAGGAAGATAGCTTTTGAAGAATGATACCCAATGTTGGCCTCTGACCAAAACACACACAGGTGCACAAATTCAGAGTGTTAGGACTGACATTAAAGAAAGACTTTTAAAATTCACAATAGAACTTATACAACAAGGGCATATGCTGTTTTCCAAACTATCCCAGTTTATGTGTGTACATTTGATTTGTATATTTATAGGAAATAATAGTAAGTTCAAATGTATTTTTTCCTTGCAAGACTTAAGGGGAAGCTAATGTGGCTCTACATAAAGGTTCTGCTCCTGGCAATGGGAAGCAGCAGTCATCTGAGAGGACCTTCACAGAAGACAGGAAACAGGATTCAATGGTGGACTTGGAGCAGGGCTTGGTGGGGCAGGCAGTACCACAGACTAAATAATAGCTCCCCCAAAGATACCTACATGCCAATCCCTGGAGCCTGTGACTGTGCCTTTGTATGGCAGAAAAGTCCTTTGTAGATGCATCCAAAGATCCTGTGATAGAGCCAGCACCCGGGGGCAGAGGTAGGCAGATCTCTGTGAGTTCAAGGCCGGTTTGATCTACATCGTGAGTTCTATCTAAGACAGGGATGCATAGAAAGACTCTGTCTTGGAAAACAACAACAAATAAGAAAAAAAAAAAAGAAAGGAAGCGGGGCGGTGGTGGAGCACGCCTTTAGTCCCTCGTGAGCCCTCCGTCTCCGTCCACCTAGAGAGACTCAAGCTCCGGTCCCTGCGCTACAAGAGCTAGTTCCAGGGCAGGTTCCAAAGCTACAGAGAAACCCCGTCTTGAAACCACCCCCACACCAAAAAAAAAAAAAGAAAAAAAAAAGAAAGGAAGAAAGAATAGAAAGATCTTCAGACAGGGGATCATCCTTCCTATCTGGTGTGCCAAGTGTCCACATGTCCTAAAGGGAGGGAGGCAGGGACTTAGCACAGAAAGAACAGGAGGTACTTTGACCTCAAAAGCAGAAGTTGGCATCACGCAGTCAGAAGCCAATGGATGTGGCAGCCACCACAAAGGGAATGAGCAGGAGAAAGAGTCTTTCGAAAAGACTCAGAGGGAGGCTTGGTTTTTCGCTCATATTTGCAGCTTCTAAAACTGTAGAGAATACACTTCTGTCATTGGAAACTAACTGAGGAAGTAAGAAGCAGACACAGGGAGGGTGGAGCATAGAGGGCATGGGACAGTGGGGACTTAAAATCTAAATACAGCAAGTTCAAAACATAGACAAGCCAAATCTGAACACTACCACAACAAAAGACAACAGAAAATCTGGCTGTCCCAGTCACCTCAACTTCAACTCCATAAAAGTTTTAAAGGAACTTAAAAATATTCAGGTCTCATGCCATCTCATCCTTTTTGGATAACCAAACTCAAGACATGGTTATATAGTCTCTGTCATCTGACACGTACTACGGCTAAAACAGGTGCCAGCATCTGGAATGACACATGTCTCTGGAATGTTTGCTCCAGTAACTAGAAACCTAAGCACCATCTGTTCCTGGGGATCACTTACTTAAGCCGTTCAGGTTGGCAATTTTTTCAATGCAGTTTGTAGACAGGGAAAGCTTCCTTTAAAAAAACAAACAAAAACTTTAATTACTTTGAAAAACCTAAGTGAAATGTCAGAAATTATTTCTTAATAGTAATAGTCCATGGAAGATTTTTAATTCATGTTTCTTTTTATATTTAATACATTTTCCCCTTCACTCATAGAATTTATTCTTTCATTTTGAAATCTTACCCCCAAATGATTATAAAAGTTAATACACACTCATTATAGAGAATTAACAACAAACTTTTAGAGGGAAGTTTGGTGTTATCTATCCAATTTTTAGTACATGTATTCTTTGATTGAATATTTCATAGTCTTCCAAGATATTATTTTTATTGCATTTTATGAATTAAATTGAAGTGCAAAGCTGTTAAGTGATTTTCCCAATATTACATAGTTACAAAATGGCAGGGCCAAAATTAAAACCCTAGAACATGTATCTTACCCTCATGATTTGAGTTGAAGAGGAATTATTCATTTTTAATCTGCTTGAAAAAGCAAAGGCAATTACTATATAAACACTTGGTAAGAAAAGGGCCAACTCTGTGTGCCTCCTATTCACCCACCCACTCCTGAGCACTACCAACGGAAAAGGGATGCCTTTAAGTTGAAGGCTATGGCTGGGAAAGAATTCTTTAATTTCTCTTTAGGCAATTTGTCCTAAGATGCCTGCAAAAATATGAACAACCTGGCTCTTTCTAAGTGGTGTCTGAGGTGCTTTATGTAGCTCACAGGCCTCAAACATGTTGACTCAGATAGTTTTATGATAAAAACATATTTGATTACTTTGAAGTCATAGTTGAAGCAAAACAATTTTTGTTCTGTGCTTTCATCACATGGAACAAGTTGCACTCGGTAACTAAACATATTTGTTTTTCCTTTTGATCCAAAGATATTATTAGTCTAATAGGTTTGCAGATACATGTCCAAGAATGGTCCATTTTGTTTACTGTAAATAAGACACTAAGGTTTCATTAGCAGACCTTCTGCTTCTGTGAAATTGGGACTGGGTTAATCTCCTACAGAGAGGGCAAGTAAAGGGATCACAATTAGATAAGCACAGGGTGAAGGAACCCCAAGAACTCAAGAGTATTCTCCAGTCCTGACAAGAGGCAAGGAAGTATGAAAACAAGGAATTGTAATCTGATATGATGCATCAGAGTACAATTTTCAAGTTACTCACAGAACCCTGCTAAAAACTGTATAGAACGTTTAGAAAATAAGAATTAGTATCAACCTGATATTTAAAGTCCTGGGAAATAAGATTACAAAGTGAGTATAATTTGATAACAATTTGAGCTTTTCATTTGTTTTTATGAAATAGTATCTCATTATCTGACCCTGTGCTAAAGATCCTCCTGCCTCAGCCTTCTGGAGGTTGAGGCTACAGGCATATGCCACCATGCCCAGCCTAATCAGGATTACTCTCAAAGTGCTAATACTAGTCCCACAGTGTACTACAATTTAGGTTGACGTTAATTCCTTTTTTCATATTTATTGTATTTTCTAGGTACTTTGAACTGTATTTTAAAGTTCTTTTTTCTTCAAAAGGCATGTCTTAGGTATCTAGTAAGAGACATGACTTTGATTTTGGTAGGTAACTTTACCAGCTAATGCAGTAGACTGTTAAATTTTGCTTCATTATTTTACTGCTGTATGGGGGCAGATCTCAAGGCCTTGCGCATGTACAAGAGCTAGGCAAGTACTCTTCTAGTGAGTTTGATGACCCCCAGCCCACTTTTTTTCTTTTTTACCATTTGTGTATGCATTTGGTGTGCACGTGTGTACACACAGGTAGAGGCCTAATGTTGAGGAACCATGCTTCTGAATCATTCTCCATCACTCTTCCACCTTATCCATTGAGGCAGGGTCTCTCAATCAAACTCAGAGCTCACTGATTCGAAAGCTTGCTCTGGGGATTCCTTGAGGTTGGAATTCGCCAGCACTGATGTGGGTTCTGGAGGTCTAAACTCCAGTTATCAATGTTTGGCAATTTAGGCTGATGTTAATTTAATCACTGACCCATCTCTCCAGTCTCCTTCCCCAGCCCTTTTTGTTTTTATTCTTTATTTTGAAAGTCTTGATAAGTTTCCCAGGTTAACTTTGAATATCATCCCTCTGCTTAGGAAGCAGATTGTACAACAAATCATAAGTTATTGTGTTAGCTTTTTAAAAAGACTAGGTAGCTTCTGTGTACAAACACTATATAAAAACTGTATAAAAACGTACTGTTTGGTATCACTCAATCAATAATCCCATAAACCAACAATTTTTCACATTTCGCTTTGTCAGGGAAAACTACAGTAAACAACAACAATAAAGAGCAGAGAAAGCCAACAAGTCTATGTACAAAGAGGAAGGAAAACTTAACAATACTAGGAGGATGAGAGGGGCCTTACTCGCAGTTGGCAAGTGTGGACAGAGATGCATCCATCTTCTCTATCGGGGGGATCTGGGCATACAGTTTTATCTCTCTGGCCTCAGACGGCCTCTGACCAGTCTTTTCTTCCTACGGAAAAAATTAATGTGGCATAAAATCATCTTTGGTTATAATGTGGAACAAAAGAGGTCAGAATTTCACGAGGCCTTTCAATGTCTTAGAATAATTATTATGCTTTATAACTCAGGTTATTATTCACTGTTCACTCACTGGCATTTGTACTTGTTGGCCTTAGTAACCATGTTTCTACACACCCATGCCAGACAATTCTAAACAAAAGAACATAAGCAGGAAAGAACTCCTATTTGTAATATTTTAAATTCTTTAAGTCTCTTAAATAATAGCTGAGCAGTGGTAGCGCATGGCTTTAATCCAACATGCAGGAGGCAGAGGCGGGAGGATACACTGGCATCTTCATGTCTTCACCCTTCAACCCCAAGAGCTGGGCCCAGCAATCTGCAAGGCTACTGGGGATTTGAACTCAGGTCCTTGTGCTTGGGCAGCAAACACTTTACAAATCAAGTAATCTCCCCAGCTTTTCTGTGCTTGTTTTCATTACATTTATAGGTTAGGTCATTGGAAACTGACACTTAGTAGGTCTTCAATAAGTGTTGGGTTATTTGTGCCAACATGATAGCCCTAGAGGATTCATTAATGCAAAAGGCCCAGAAGGACAAATATTTTATGCTTTAACGCATGCATGGAGTCTATAAGACTTGACCTTATCTTTTTGAAGTCAAGAGTAGAATAATGGCTATCGGAGGCTGGGAAGAACGGGATGAAAGAAAGACAAAATGAGTCAAATAGGAGGAGCAAGCTGGAGTGTTCTCTGGCATAGGAGAGAGGTTATGTATATTTCAAATGAGATTGTGTCCAATCAGGGTGGTACGGCCATAGATTAGGTATATATTTCAAAAGAACTATAAAAGGAGATTCTATGAATGTTCTTACCACAAAGAGGTAATAAAAATTTTGAGACCAGAGATATAATTACCTTGATATAATAATTATCTGCTTTAAATATGTATCAAAATGTCACACTGTACTCCATACATCTGTACAATTATATGCCAATTAAGACTTTTATATGTTACAAAGAGAATGATGGGTTAAATTAATGAAAGAATATGTTTAATGTCTCCAAAGATCTTAATGACTGTTGGCCATAATGTAACTAGAAATAAAATCTATGAACCAAAACCAAGTGAAGTAAAAACAAAATAAAACCAAATACTAGCTATTATGAATAAAAGATATTTTCCTAAAATCCAATTTAAGGAAGATTAAATCTGAGTCTAGTCTATACTCTTTAACAAATTTTGTGAAATATTTATCCCAGCAGAAGCATGTGTGTGTTTGGTATATGTGTGTGTTTGTGTGTGTTGGTATGCGTGTATGACTGTGCCTGTGAAAGTCAGAGATTGATGCTGGGTGTCCTCCTCCTTAATCACTCTCTTATTTATATATCTACTTAGGTTTTTTTTCTTTTTTTTTTTTGAGGCAGGATCTTCTTGAACTTTTGGTCATCCTTCCTCATCACCTGAGTGCCAAGATTATAGACACGCACCACAGTGCACTGTTTAATGTGGTGCCGCGGATCAAATCTAAGGCATCGTAGACAAGTGGTATCCTATATTATCAGTTTAGTTTCATCCCCAGAATCTACCTTCATTTTTAAGACAGGTCTCCCACTGAACCTGGAGCTCACAGATGCAGCTAGACTGGAGGCAATCCCCAGGAATCTCCTGTCTCCACCTCCTCAGCACTGGGATTTACAGGTGCTACTGCACCTGGTGTTGTTTGTGGGCCCCAGGGATCTGAACTCAGGTCCTTGTGCTTGTGCAGTGAACACTTTACAATTGAGCAGCTCCCCAGCCCCAAGAAGGACTCTTTAAAAGGCAGTAAGAAGGAATACAGAAACTTACAGGCACTAACATAAAAATTCAAGTACCTCATTACTCTACTCACTTTTGTCTATTTTCTCAGATACCCATGCTACTGAAAGCCTTTTATTCAAAGTCTAGCTATAGAGTAGGAGAGATGCCTGGTTCAGGGGTGAGAAAAGCAATTCACGAGTTAGGTGTGTGTGTCATGGTAGTGCACTTGACTAGCACGTGTAAAGCCCTGGGTTCCGTCCACCCCCAGCACCAAAATCCTCAGAGATCATTTGTCCAATTGTCCCCAGTGGTAATGCTCAGAAGAACTGTAACATATCACAACTGGGGTACTGCTATTTACAAAACCTGTCACTTTACCCAGACTTATCCAGTCTGCTGCCTGGTATCACTGATATATACGTGTGTGTGTGTGTGTGCATTTTTTTATATGTTAACTCCTATACAATTTCATCACTTGTGTAGGCTCAGGCATCTATCACCACAGACAAGATAGCTAAACAATCCCGGATCAAAACAATCTCTTGTGATGAATAGTCAGGCATAAACAACAACACAGATTTTTCCTTGTAGTTTCTAAAAGGAGGAAAAACCCATGTACTCACCCATCTGGACAGGGCTTCTTTAATTGTTGTTGCTTTTGCCTTAAAAAGAAGAAAAAAGGGGGGAAAGGCTATGATTTGTTGATTCACTTTTACTGCAGTAATTCCCTGCCTCGGCTGCTACCATAAAGCATTCAATTCTTTCTCTGAAATTCTAAGATACAAGCACGATTAACCTCCCGAGAGCCAAGTGATTTCTTTAAATACATCTCAGAGAAAATACAGAAATTACTGTATGATAGCCAAACATTTCACTCCAACTTAGTTTATAAAAAAGTATACTGCTTTCAGTACTTAATATTAAAATAAATCTTATTTCACTGAATCTATACTTTTTAAAAACATCGTCTTTGTTTTTTGAGACATGGTTTCTCTGTATAGCCTTGGCAATCCTAGAACTCACTCTGTAGACCAAGATGGCCTCAAACTCACAGAGATCTGCCTGCTTCTGCCTCCCGAGTGTTGGGATTAAAGGCGAGAGCCACCACCACCCAGCCTTTTTTTATATCTTAACATTGAAAAATGAATGTATATTCTAATTAGGAACAATTTACAGTTGCTGTGGCATGATAACTGTGGTAACATTTTAGCAAAGTACTAATTTTATTTAATATATATTCCTTTTCCATGTCTGCAAAGGATAACCTGACATAAAACTACTATGTGTAAATATATGTAAAATGGTCATCAGTAAAGAGCTCTGTTAATAAGTACAAGAGGGCTAGAGAGACCCCTCAGTGATCAGAGGACCTGAATTTGGTTCCCAGCATCCATGCAAAGCAGTTCACAACCACCTGTAACTCCAGCTCCAGGGCATCTGTATACCTGGTCACTTACACACACACACACACACACACACACACACAACATAATAAAAATTAAGTGCAATGATGTAGGATGTCCTTAGGCAAGTTTTATTTATTAAAATATAAATAAAATATCAATACAGTACAAAATAAAAATTCTAAGTGATAGGGAAGAATCTGGTATAATTTAATTCCAATTTGTTTTTCTTTCATAGTAGAACATAAAATGCTTCATCTTACAAGAAAAAAGCATCTTTGATTCAATTTCATATACTTACAGCTTTGAATGAACACAAAGATGTCCTTTATGAATTACTATTGGGGCTCATTTTTTTTTTAAAAAGAGAAACCATAAACAAGAGCAAAAAGAAAAAAAAGTTACTACTATATCTAGAAAGTAGAATACTGTACTAATAACTCTTAGGAAAAAATAAAATGCTGTGGTGCACCTCCATGGTGAGCCCAGTGGAGGGATGGGGGAGGGAAAAATCTGATAGGAAAAAACTTTTCATGTGTATAGCCAGAAAATACAGAATAAGAAAGAAAGACCTAAATAAGATATGTATTCCTAGAAAAATAGGGCCCCAACTATCAAACCCTCTGAATAGACTACACATTTAAAGCATTCAAATGCTAATCAGAGGTTTTAGCCTGTTCTCCTCCCAAAGCTCCAAGACCGCAGTTTACAGGTGAGTCCTAATATCCTCTTGAGAACAGGTATTCTTTGTTTACAAGTTGTTTCAAAAACCAGAAAATGTAGGAAAGCTGCATATTTATGAGGCTATTTTAAACTGGTGTCATAACCACATCACCAAGCCCTCTTTCTTTTTCAATATAAATTTGATTCTGGAGACAACATCGGCTAGTGATGTATAATGACCATGATCAAGAATAGTTTATCGTGCCGGGCGGTGGTGGCACACACCTTTAATCCCAGCACTCGTGAGGCAGAGGCAGGTGGATCTCTGTAAGTTCTAGGCCAGCCTGGTCTACAGAGTGAGTTCTAGGACAGCTATGCTTCTACACAGAGAAACTGTCTCAGGAGCCACCCTCCCCCAAAGTTTATCCCAACAATGCAAGGAACAAAACAGATCAATCTGTTTTGTCAATCATAAACTAATGGATTGAAGTGTGTGGGGGGTCACATTTATCTGAGTAAGTGCAGGAAAACATAAATGTCTACACTGGATACTAAAAGCTCTCAGTTAAGAGTTAAAGAAAAATCCCCACTTGATAAAAGCCAAAACAAAAACAACAACAACCAAAAGAAGCTGAAACAAATACCATACTTGGGGGAATTTATTTAGTTTAACAACATTCATTGTGTGTCTACTATGTAACAAGCATTCTTCTATGTTGTATTTTTCTTCCTTTTTTTCTGAGCACTGAGATGACAGGTATGCACCATCATGCCTGGCTTTCTATTTGTTTTTGACAAATTATTGGGCAAAACAGATTCCTGTCTCTCTAGAACTTACATCTATTAAAACAAGTAGATATGGATGTATGTATATAAAATATGCACAAATCTGATATATAAAATATGCATAAAATTGGTATATATAGCCATAGGTATACTATATGCATGTAAAATAAATAAATATAAAAAGATAAGTAAATATAAGCAAAGTAAATAATGTAATAGAAGGTAAAAGTTATTTTAAAAAACTGGGACACGGAGGCTAGTAAATGGTTTCAGGTTATATGCATCTATGTGTAGAGGACATTTATTTTAAATAAGATGGCCCATATAAACTAACTTGGACAGTAACATTAAAATACTTTTCTCTAGGCTCCCAAACACATCAAGGATGCCCTTTATCACTACTTTGTCAATGTTGTAATAAAAGAAGTACAAATCGGAATGATCTAAAGAGGAAACTAAGCCGTCACCAAGGGCAGATGGTGGTCTATGTAGAAACCCAAAAGAATGAATGACTGTTAGTACAAATGGCTCACTGAGTGAAGAACGCCACTGATGAAGTTAACAACAAAATCGGGAGAAGGTGTTTTCTACTTGAAACCAATAAAAAGATTATGACAGTATCTACTATATACGAGAAACTACCAAAATTCACAAATAAAAATTTTAATTAGCAAAACTAAACTCTGAATTAACAAGACAGAAATAGCCAAACCCAGGTAACTAATACAATTATGAAAAATTGTATTCATTGAAAATCAGAAATTCAAAGTAGAACAAAAGAATACCATATATACACATTATACCAATCTAAAAATGTATATATAGTAAATATATAAAAATATATTATATATATGCATTTTTAAATTAGCCAAAGTTGCCCAGAATATATAGAAAGAGGAACTCGTAGGCAGTGACGGGGGAAGTGAAAACTGCTCTGCTCATTCTGCACGTGGAAATGAAGTGCACAGACTCTCTGACTGCACACTCTTACTTTTGTTTCCCAGTGAAATCCTTGCCTGGACCCACACAAAAGGGACACATAAAGGAACACTTTCACAAAACTGCTGGAACAGAGTAGGAGGCAATCTAGCTACTTATTGCAATATAAGTTGCTATATGATTTACAGGATACTGGTTCCTCTTACAGACAGCAGCCAAAAATTCCCAAGGAATCAAGTGGACATTATGAGGGGTAGAGCTGGCCAGGTGAGTGGAGTTCAGGTAGAGAATATAATTTCTACTCAGCTCCAGACAATTTCTGGCTGGTGGAACTTGCAGAAAAAGAGGTATCCTAATACTACATTTCCCCAAATATAAAAACTCCACTAATTAAATAATACCCTTATTTCACAAACCATTAAGAAAGAAGAGTTGCCAATAATGGTGACATATGCCCATGATCCTAACACTCAGTAGGCAGTGGATCAAAAGTTTGAGACCAGTCAAGAATACATAACAAATTCAAGGCAAACCTAAGCTACCCAGAAAGACCCTGACTTCAAAAACAGAAAACAAAAAATGGCATCAATTATCTAAAAGCATATTTCGACAATATTAAATGTGAACAAAAATTATGTCCATAGTGAAACATGGCACTTCTTATTTTCCAGAAAGACCAGAAACCTGAATTTGTTTTTAATTGTGTCTGCACGCACGCGTGTATGTGTGTACATGCACACGTGAGTAACAGTGCATGGAAGTCAGAGGACAATTTCTGAGAATTGGTTCTCATCCTCCAGCATGTGGGTCCCAGGGTATGGTGGCACATACTTAAAAAGTTCAAGTACTATGTGGGCCTGCATTTCTGAAGGGACCAGGCCTACCAGTATGCAGTCAGTATGAGGGAGTACACAACTTCATGATTTTAACATCCTGGGCTTAATTTCTGTGCATTGCTATAGTCCTGGAAACACACGCACGCACACACACTGATAACTATATTGTTTTGCAATTTTCTTTTCTCGTGCAGTGCTAGATATCCAACCCGTAGGGTCTAGTTCCACCAGCGAGGTATAGTCCTACTCCCCCACCCCCCAACAAAGTATTTACCTCAGACTGAGGATGCCCTTCTGCCTCCACCTTCTGAATGCAGTGATAACAGATTTGTGCCACTACGCCTGATAAATGCGGTGCTGGGGGTTGATGCTGTAGCTTCACGCCTGCTAGGCAAACACTCTAACAACGCAGCTACATCTTCAGACCCCAGTACTCATCCTTTATCAATAGCTCCAGTCGGAAGGCAACCTTGTACTTTGCTAAATAGTTTTGGCTGAGCTGGATCTGAAATCGTTTTCAAACTAATAGTTTGAAATACCAAGCATGTAAGCAAAAGAGCGCGTGTTTTCTATGTTGACAAGCATCTTTAGTTAAAATCGTGGCTTCATGGGAACTTTGCCCAGACCACTGGTAGACTGCAAACCTAAACCAGCAGCGTTTCTCAAAGCGTGGTGAGTGCTCCCCAAAGTCTGAATTACTTGACTGAATGCATGGTTGAAACATTCCTGAAAACCCCAGCCATATTAAAAACCAATAATCTGCATTCCAACGAACTCATAATTATTCATATTGGAATTGGAGGAACACTGGCCTAATATATCCATCAGAGAGAGTTTTAACAGTGTCACCTAGTAACAGGACTCACATTCAAAGCCAATGAGGGCAACCGGGCACACCACAGCTTAACTAAAGCTGTTGCAGCAGGAGCCCTCAGGAATCAGCCCCCGCCCCTCCATCCCGCCATGAGGTGAGGAGTTAAAATCACGGCTCCACGAACAGATCGTTTTACCACAGCCCTCATCCTATCACCTTTCCCACTCCAGTCCGCTTTCCCGAGAATTTCCAGCTGTCTTTCCTTTGCTTCTGTCAGAGTCAGAGTCCCTCCAGCTTAACCCAACTTCCTGTCAGCCTCCGGCCTCTCTCTCCGCAGACCACCAACTGCCCCGGCTGCTCCGGCC
>LOEQ01009959.1:13488-25825 GCA_001685075.1 Bramus lutescens | reverse complement strand
TTTTGCGGTTATACTGGGAGCAGGGTCGCTGTCAGGGCCTATTGATTCTGCAGGTGGAGTGGAATGGTCAGGTAGGGGCTAAGCCATTCTTTATGTCCAGGGGCTATTGCTCAGTACAGCTTGATACAGTTCCTCATGGCCTGAAAGGTATTGGTATTTTAAGTAAAAATTCAAGTTGCCAGGCAAAATAAATGATAGGATCCTCTTTAAAACCTATATAGTGCACATGAAGGTGTGGAAGCATGTTTTTAAAAGGATATTATAGGGCTGGAGAGGTGGCTCAGAGGTTAAAAGCACTGGCTGCTCTTCCAGAGGTCCTGAGTTCAATTCCCAGCAACCACATGATGGTGTACAACCATCTAAATAATATCTGGTGCCTTCTTCTGGTCTGCAGGCATACATACCAGCAGAACACTGTATATGTAATAAATAAATAAAGGGTATTATAAAGGTGTAATAGTTGTTATCCAGAGAATTGTGTCTCTTCAAAATTCATATGCTGAAGTCTTAATGTCCATGTCACAGTATCTAGAAACAGGGACTTTAAGATTAAGTGGGATCATAATCCAGGGAGGTAGAGGCAGGTGGATCTCTGTGAGTTCCAGGACAGCCTAGTCTACGGAGTGAGTTCCAGGATAGCCAGGGCTACGCAGAGAAACCCTGTCTCAGAAAACCAAAATAAAATAAAATACAAAAAGAGAGTAAGAGACACTAGGAGAATCACCAGCAAAATACAAAAGGCCATGCAGGAACTCTTGACTAGTACCTTGATCTTTAGCTCAAGGTTCCAGAGTGTGAGAAAATAAATTCCTGTTGTTGAAGCCGCTTAATTTATGGACGCTTATTGTCAGCTCAGACTGATTAGTACAATGTTATTGCTTGTGGGTTTCTGATTGCTCTGTGATGTGTTTTTTAATTTCAAAATAACAAATTTCAGCAAGAAAAAGATAATGCAATCACATTTAAAATAAGGAATGATAAAATACTCATTAAATAAAATAAAAACACATCTTTATAACATATCCAACCTCTGTTTTTCCAAAGACCAATCACATTGCCCATCCCTACTAACTGGACTTCCCTCTTGCCTGTCAAAAATTCCTTACCAATTGTTGGTTGTTTATATGAGAATCCAGTCCTCAAACCTACTAGATGGCCAGCAGAATATTCCTCTCTCCCTCTTCTCTCTGCTCTCATAGCCTGGTTCAATATGCAGGTTATATCTAGTCTACTACCTTCTCTCCCTTCTCTGGGCTCTTGTAGATGCATATGTCTGTACTCTCCCTCATATCTACAGTAAAGGCCTTCTCCTCAGCCGGGCTGGGGTGGTGCATGCCTTTGATGCCAGCACTCAGGAGGCAGAGTCAGGTGGATCTCTGAGTTTGAGGCCAGCCTGGTCTACAGAGTTAGTTCTGGGACAGCCAGGGCTTCACAGAAACCCTGTCTCAAAAAAAGAAAAAGAAAAGAAAAAAACTCAACCGAACAACAACAAAAAAAAAACCTCTCGTCAACAATCTCTTGGAACAGCCGCCAGGTCCTCACTTTATACATCTGTGCTGAACCCTCCACTCTAAACATTTACCACTGTGCCAACGTCATATTGTCAGACGTGTGCTTGTCTCTGCAAATTAACTCAGCATATTTGACACATTTCATATCAAGAACACTGTGAGCTAGGTGTGTGGAAAGCCTATGCCTCTAACCCCAGCACTGGGGAGGCAGAGGAAGGAGGAATCTCTGAGTTTGAGGCTAGCCTGGTCAACATAACAAGTGTCAGATCCTAACCCCCAGGATGGCAGACTGGGCTCAGCTCAGGCTGGACTCTGACCCTATGAACATTCAGCATTTCTCAGAAAACTTGTAAAGTGGCTTCTGTTTGTCAGGAAAAGCCGTTACTTTCTTATCTGGTCCTACAGGTTCCCAACCTCCAGAAAGGGCTGTAGTTCTCTATTAACTTAGACAAGCCTCCAACAGATCAGAGCCCATGCTGGTTCCCAGGCCGTGCCTGCTAGCCTGCCCTCCTCCGCCTCCATGTAACCCCTTATAACAGGCAGGACTCTCCCACCATTTTTCCTATCTTCTCTGCTCCCGTAGCCCAAGCAACTGCCAGTCTGCTCCTCTCTCAGTCCGGAGAGGTAGCCAAGGCAGACTCCCCCAGATGCCTCTGGCTATTCTCTTCCTCTTATCTACAATACAAAACCTTCCCCTTAACTACGAAAGGGCTATGCCAGTGGTTTCTTTACTGCATATACAGCGAGCTCCAGGAAAGCCAAGAGTACACAGAGAGGCCCTATTTCAAAAACGAAAAAACTATAAAAAATGCTTTGGGTTTCAGATTTTCTGAGGCTAAATGCATCCCCCTAAGAAACAAAAGAATTATACAATAGAGCTTTCCTTTCCCTTTTCCGTTTTCTTTCTTGCCTTTTTTTTTAAATCTGTCAAAATCACTAAACAGACTCTAAAAGTTGTTCACCAGAAAACGTGGCTATGTTGGTTTGTAATTATTCAGTGAATAAAAGGAATTTGAGAGAAAAATTTTTAATAGTATTGAAATAGTTTCCTGAAGTTCAAAAAATCTGGACTCTGATAAGCATGGCTAAAATGTTAAATGATGGTGAACTGGAACAAATGTGTTTTTAAAAAATCTTTGATATTTAAACAAAGGTATGTATTGAATAAAAGAGAAAAAATTGTCGCATTTAACACTATTAATGATTGTACAAAATAGTTGCAATAGCCATTCATTGTTAGCATTTTGTATGGGTGAGAGGTTTATTAGCTCAAATTAGAATTATCATTCTATCAAATTTCCATAGTCTGATTTCCAATTCTGATTTTGGTTGCCATTATAGTTATTAGATTGGAAAACAGCTAATCTTTCCCTCAAGGTATTTTTGGTTTGTTGTAGAACAAACTTCTTTCTAGGTTTGATGAATTTGGGAGACAGATGCAGGCAGACCCCTGTGAGTTTGAGACCAGTCTGGTCTACATAGAGTTTCAGGCCAGGCACATAAGGAGACCCTGACTCAAATCTCAATTAATAATAATAACAACAACACTAATAAAGTGAGCTCCTTGATTGCTTTGTCTCCTAGATATTGAATGTATCATTTATTTCCCCAAGCCAATATATATCTCCTAAATAATTACCTATTTTAACCACAACAATAAATCAAGTTTATCCAAAACACATTTTATTTGCAAAGCAAATAGGCCCTGTATAAGGAGAAACAAACAAACAGAGAACAAGAGCAACCACAATAAACCCTAACTATGACTCATTGACTTACTCACTCAGCTGGTGTTCAAGGAGCATCTAAGAGACCACAGCTCAGAGCTCAAAGGATGTGACTATCTATACTTGAACGCTGGTGTCACCTAATTGCTTGGTGGCATAGTGCTGGATGGGGAAGGTCCCTGAGGTTGGATGGTCCGCTAGTCTAGCTGAATACATAACCTCTGGATTTAGTGAGAGATTCTCAAAAACGAAATAAGAAAGGTGAGGGCTGGATGATACCGCAGCAGGTAAAGGTGCTTGTCGCCAAGCCTGATGAGCTGAGTTTGACCACCGGAACCCCCACAGTAGAAAGAGAGAACAAACTCTCAGATGCAGCTGTAGCTTCCTTGGGTACCTCGCAGCTCACGCCTTCGTAGACAGCCTCAAGGACCAGGGCTGATCGCACGATTATCCTCTAAGATTATTTGTTGTTTCGGGGTTGTTTTTAAAACTGAGTTTTTCTCACGAAAGCTGAGGGTTTCCAAGTTTGACAGGCTGTACAAACAGCAGAAAGGCTTGGATGGCCGTGTTTATGTTTTGCCTAACGGCGGGACAGTATGCGGGATTCAAGATCTCCTACTCAGCCTGCTGCTCAGAGAACAGAGATGGGGAAGGAAAGCAGTGATTTCTGACTGAAAATATTCGCAGGCCACAGTCTCTAAAATCTCTCTCTGGCCACCAGGGGACACTGTTCCCTAAACGTGCTCAGTGGAAGCACCCAGGCGCTAGGACAAGTTATGTACAAGAAAGACCATCACAGTTCACATCGAAACAGTTCAATGAGACATGGAACTGAGCGGTCACGTACCAGGGTGAGATAACAGAAACATACAGAGGAAGTCCTCTGACTTGAAAGCCATGAAGTTTCAAAACCGAGGAAGGCACAAACTTTGGTGGGCTGTTTTCAGTTGATAGGGTGGCTTTTAAAGTTTGATCACCTTCATTTGTCTAGGGGTGTGTACGTAGGTGCGTGCCATGTGTGGACGTCAGAGGAGAACCTGTGGGAGTCAGTTCTCTCCTTCCACCGTGTGAGTCCTGGGAGTCAAACCTGGGTCATCAGCTTTGGCAGCAAGTGCTATTCACCGAGACATCTGCATGGCTCAACTTTGGCTATTCTGAAAAAAATAAACTCTGTCTTCTTGTCACCAGGCACAAGTATTAGTGCATTGTTTTGTATATGTAAGAAGACCCAAACACTTATGGTATATGACTTTAACAGATTTTGTTTTTGAGAAGGCATTGAACCCTCAGAATAAAACCACATGTCCTATTCTTATATGTGTATAAAAATGGTCTAGAAGGTTTTTTTTTAAATCAAGTTAGCAGCAGTATTATTGACAGTTGAGAAAGTTATGGACCACCATGCATTTCAGGCCAAATAATAGTCCTTTATTTTAGCTAGTGACTGGGAGTAGTCTATTACCACAAAGAACTCTTGAGCTCAAAGCTCAGGGGCACAGCTTTTATCGAGGCAAAAACCAAAACAATGACAACAAAAGACAAAACCCAGAAGAACCATAATGACATCATTGTCAGGAGTAGGTCAGGGGAACATGGTAACATTTGTTGAGACTATACGTTCAGAAGTCATTTTGGTTATGTATCTGGGCCATGGTAAGGGTCATGGAAAGTCCCAGATGTATTGCCAAAGTGGACCTGACTGCTCAGAATGATCAGGGGCTGAAAAGCACTTAAGCAGGTACAAAGAGAAGTTAGGGCAAGATAGTCACTTCAGCAGTATGCTGCCTTGGAAGAAAGCAGGGATTGGGAAATGAGCTAAGAGAAATGCTATTTTTCTGCATTTCTTGAATCTTATACAGTGAAGAATGTGCCTATTATATACATAATCTGTGTTTTCTGTTAAGTTTTGAATAAAATGTGGCCCCACATTGTACACACACACACACACACATGCAGGCAAAACACTCATACATATTGTTAAGTTTAATTCCTGGTTAATGGGACTCTCCTGCTGCTGAAGTAATAAGCCAATCAAACCAAATTAATAAATCCTGAGCAAATTAATTATTCTGAGCAAAGCATTCCAGGGTGGCCCCAGAGGAAGTTGAGGAGACCACGAGGGGTAACCACAAGGTGGGGCTTTTAATGTCCTCAGGGGCGGAGCCTCTGATGGTGGGCTTTCTCAGGGGCAGAGTCTGGACAGAGGCAACTCCAGGGAGTAGGCTCGGATTGGAGTCTCAACCTGAATATCCCAGACTCTTTGGGTATATGGATGCCAGGTGCTGGAGTGACACTTCTACCCCAAACACACAGAAAATAAATCTAAAAAATTTTTTAAAATAAAATGTGATGCAGGAGGAGGGTCTTCTATCTATCTGTTGCTTTCATTGGTTAATTAATAAAAACTGCTTGGCCTGATAGGTCAGAACATAGGTAGGTGCGGAAGAGAGAACAGAATGCTGGGAGAAAGAAGCAGAGTCAGGCAGACGCCATGCTTTTCCTACCCAACATGGACAGTGGTTAGACTCATGCTGGTAAGCAACAGGTCAAGTGGCGATACATATTAATAGAAATGGGTTAAGCAAGATGTGAGAATTAGCCAAGAAGAGGCTAGATATAATGGGGCAGGCAGTGTTTAAATGAATACAGTTTCCATGTNNNCAGGCAGTGTTTAAATGAATACAGTTTCCATGTTATTATTTCTGGGGCTAAGCTAGCCATGCGGGAGCCAGGCAGGATGAAAAGCAGGCCTGCTCGCCTAATCACTACAAACATGAGCATATAACTTAAAAAAATAGCATAACTTAAGAAATGACACTTTAGAAGATGTAAGAAGTCTGCATTTTGGGGGCTGGAGAGATGGCTCAGTGGTTAAGAGCACTGACTGCTCCTCCAGAGGTCCTGAGTTCAATTCCCAGCAACCATATGGGGGCTCACAACCATCTCTAATGAGATCTGGTGCCCTCTTCTGGTCTTCAGGCATACATGCAGATATTGTATACATAATACATAAAAAAAGAAGTCTGCATTTTCAGTTGTCTAGAACGTACAGCCGACTTAGACAAAAGCAAGTGCAGTATCACCGAGCTACATCTGCAGACACGTTCCTTTTTTCTGACATTTTGAGTCTAGGTATCAATTAAGTACCCAGATTGGATTTCAACTAGCTCTGTAACCCAGGAAGACTGTGAACTTGCAATCTTGCCTCAGCCTTCCAAGAGGCTGGGAATAAAGGACCACCAAGTCCAGCTGCACAAATCTTTTTAAATAGCCAGTGGTTCACCCAGACATGCATTGACTTTTCGAATTGTCCATTAGCCTTTTTCAGCCAGCCAGACGTGCATTCAAGAATATTGCGTTTATCAAGGAAAAGATGGCAATAGGTTGGATTTGGTTATGTTTTATTATTTAAAATTTTATTTTAAAGTGTCTAAAAACAAGAATTTGTGCATATTTGGGGGTACCATGCTGTGATAATGTGAATGGGAAAAGGCCCCCATAGAATCACATATTTGAATACTTGGTCACCAGTTGTTGTTTTGGGAGATGTTGTGGAACTCATAGGATAGGAAGGCGTGATGGAGTAAGAATGTCACTGGGGACGGGCTTTGAGAGTCTGTAGCCTCCCCACTCCCACCACCCTCCTTTTCTCTCTTTGTGTGCGTGTGTGTGCATGTGCGTGTTTCCTCCATGTGGATAGAAAGGTGATTAGCTAGCTTCCTGCTCCAGCTTCCTGCTCCAGCCCCCTGCTCTCGTGCTCTCCCTGTCATTAGGGACTCTAGCCCTGTGAGACTGGAAATCATAAGTTGCTTTTGGCCACTGTATTTTGTCACAGCAACAGAAAGGGACTGATGTGTGAAGCTTTAATACATAAATACACCATACAATGTTTAAGCCGGGTTAACCATATCTCTGCAAATATTTATCATGTGTATGGTAAAAAAAATACATTCAAAATCTTTTCTTCTAACTTTTGAAAACACACAGCACGTTATCACTATTCCTAGCACCCTGCTGTGAAGGACGCACACCTCTTCCTCTCAGCTGGAACTTAGGACCTTTCATCAACCTTTCTCTGTGCCCTCTCCTCTCCTCTCTCCAAACTCTGTTAACCATAGTCTCGACTTCCTTACACTACGACTTGTTTGTTGTTTTCCTTTTGAGAAGTCTCACTGAACTCATTTCAGGTTCATCACATCTGTTGCGTGCCACTAAGTGTCAGGGAAAATTACTAGTTTTTTTTTTTAAAAAGATAAATCATTTTAAAATGTTTGAATCTAAACTATCCAACTTGGCTTTCGGAGCCTTCATTCTGTGGCTGTCGGTTGGCTTGAACTTCACACAATGTAATTCAGCATTAGTAGAAGGTAAAATCTCAGGACAAATATAGTCAAATAATCAATAAAATCCATGGGTTTTGGGGTATATTTAGTTAGTTATTTCACCAACCAGACTTTGTAAAAAAAATAATTTGTGTATGTGTGTGTGTGTGATGTATATGTGTGTGTGTCTGTGTGTGTGTATATGTGTGTGTCTGTGTGTGATGTGTATGTGTGTGTGTCTGTGTATATACATGTGTGTATGATGTATATGTGCTTATAGAGGTCAAAGGACAGCTTTGTAGAACCATTTCTTTCCTGTCCCCTTTCCATGGGGTCTGGTGATTGAACTCAGGTCATCAGGCTTCCTTATAGAGCAGCAAACACCTCTATCTCCAGATGAGTTTCTCAACACTTTTTGCTTCCAATATCCTTATCAGAAAAAAAAGCAGCTAATACTTTCAGGTTAACTGTCTAAGTGGCTCATGGGGATTGTCTGATTTAATCATAATATCTCAATGAAGTATTTGTTATTTTCCCACTATACAGATAAAGAAATGGAGGGTTAGAGAGATCAACAGCTTATTCAAGAGCAACCACATAGTGACCGGAAGAGCCTGAGATGGAGATCTACTTGCTACTATGGAGGCATCTTTGAAGAGACGACTTTTATATCGCTTGATGCTTTTAATATGAATAAGAATCCGAGAGAACTGATTTCTAAGCTTTGCACTTATTTTACAGATGTTGGAAATCTTGTCTAACTGTTTGGGTTAGACATACCTAGTGTCTCTCCAGCAGCAGGCCTGCCTAGGAATGAGTTGAAGCAGAAACTCCCAGAGTTAGAATACAAGGTGGATGATTATACTCAAAGTTTTTCAGTTGACTCTCACTGTTACCTCTGAGGAAACTTTTTTTAATAGTTAGAATTTGCTTGGTGAGAGGTTTTGTGTATACCCAGAAAGCCATGATAGTGTAAGTATATGGTTATAGTATCAGCACTGAAGAGATGGAAACAGAAGGATCAGAAGTTTGAGGTCATCCTTGTCTACACAAGGATGTGAATATGATACTACAAAAAAAGCCTCCTTAGTACTCTGGAAGTCTAAAGGAATTTGCATGATTAGAGCTTTCACACATGGCATTTGGTTTAAAGTTGCAATGTTATATTTTGCTGCGCTTCTCAGGTATTTCACGATTGAGATATTTTTGGAAGAAAGTCTGGATTTGCTGCCAGGCATCCACCTGTGCCCTTGAGTGAGCCCTTGCCTCACCTCCATAGAATACTGCTTCACCCAGCACTGCATGCACAGAAGCTCTGGAAGGAGGGAAGTAAGGTGGGTCGATGCAGTGGCCAGTTTCTGGATAGTAGATTATCTGGGGTCTGCCTTTTCCATGGGCTTCTAGCCGTCCACAGGCTATATGAGCATAGGATTCACTCTTCCAGTTATGATCATCCAAGCCCACAATGAACAGGAAGGGTCCCTGGGCCCTTTCCAGTGGAATAAGACTTTGGTGGTGAGGTTTCTCCAGTGGATTGTTCCAAATATCCACCAAATCCAAAAGGCCTGACTCCATGGTCTTTTGTTTTGTTAGGTCACAGCCGAGATCAGGAACAGACAGACCTTTGTAATACAGGGGAGCTATTGTGTTGGCCACACAGGCGTTGATAAGGACAGTGGCCGTGATGTTCCTTAGGAAGGCAGCCATCGAGAGGCACAGGTCACCGCCTTTGGAGAAACCAAGAAGGCCGACATTTGGGCCTTTCACCTGAGGAGAGAGAACAAGTGTAGAGTTCACGAGTGGAAAGCGTGCAGTGAGTTTATATTCTCCGAGTACCTATCTCAGCTATAGCTTCTTTGTCCTCCTTATTCAATACTCTACAAAATTGAAACGTGCCTGTTGAATTGATTTCTGACTATATGCACCATCTAATGTTTATAAAGACCAGGTCAAGAGTACACATAAAGACCCTTATAAACTAAACTAATGAACAAACTGTTAAATATTTTCTCTGTCTTGATGAATAGACCACCACTCATTCTCTCTCCTTACCAGGTGAAAGACCCGAATGTTGGCCTTCTTGGTTTCCCCAAAGGTGTGACCTGTGCCTCTTGATGGCTGCCTTCCTAAGGAACATCATGGCCACTGTCCTTATAAATGCCTGTGTGGCCAACACAGGTATTACTTAGGATGCTCTAATTTTGTAATGCATCCTCTGTATTACAAAGATCTCATTGTTTCTGATCTCGGCTGTATGTGTATATACATTTATGTATGGATGATCAAGCTAAATTTAAACTCTTAGAACTTGCTGGGCAGTGGTGGCACACGCCTTTAATCCCAGCACTTGGGAGACAGAGGCAGGTGGATGACTGAAGTTTGAGGCCAGTCTGGTCTACAGAGAGAGTTCCAGGATAGCCAGGGCTACGCAGAGAAACCCTGTATTAAAAAAAAAAAACCCCAACCTCACTTTTAGTTCTGTATTGATGTAGCAAGAAGAGCCAGCCATGGACACCAGATCCTGGATCCCAGCTCACCTTCCTTCTCTTTCCATCACTGCTTCTTTCGTGCACCTTAAAGGGCCTTCATTATGTGTGGACACACAGCTTACATGTTTAAAGTTAGGTGCATATGTTCTGGTCAACAAAGGGAAGAGACAAGGGCTTAGACACATTGTCAGAGATGTCAGCCAGAGAATGTGGGAGTTCCACACCCCCAGAATGTGGTTAAAAGCATATGAGTTCCAAGCAGACAAGTTTCCTTGGCTCTTCAGCCTCCTCACCCCGTGGGAAAGAGTCCAGCCAAAGGAAGACCATTGCGTGGTAATGTAAAACAAAGGTCCTAGGCCAGTAACCACTCTTGATCTCTTATTCTTCTAGGGCCTTATCTCCCTTAATAAAACCATCACAATCCCTGATCATCTGGCTGGCCTAGAACTCACAGAGGTCCTCCTGCCTCTGCTTCCCAAAGGCTGGAGTTAAAGGTGCAGGCTACTCTGCCCAGCTCATTTAGATTTTAATAGCTCTGCCTAGAGTTGTCCTTGAACTCCAACAAAATTGGAGTATCTGAAGTCTTTACAAAACATCTTAACCCTTAACATTAGAATGTTCCATACTCTCAGTTTAGATGGCAGCAAAGCTTTGTGTCATTCCATTTATGTTCAACAGAAACTATTTAAAATAAATTTTCTGCTATTGGATACTTTATAAAAGCATAATAATTGTCTTAGTCAGGCAGGGTTATCACTCCTGTGATAAAACACCATGACCAAAAAGCAACTTGCGGAGAAAAAGGTTTAGTTGGCTTACATTCCCACATCACAATCCATTATAAAGGAGGTCAGGACAGGAACCCAAACGGGGCAGGAACCTGGAGGCAGGAGCTGATGCAGAGACCATGGAGGGGAGCTGCTTACTGACTTGCTCCTCATGGCTTGCTCAGCCTGCTTTCTTATAGAACCCTGGACCATCCGTCCAGGGATGGAACCATCCACAAGTGGCTGAGCCCTCCCCCATCAATTGCTAATTAAGAACATGTCCTACAGGTTTACCTACAGCCCAATCTTAGGGAGGCATTTTCTCAGTTGAGGTTCTCTCCTCTCTGATGACTCTAGCTTGTGTCAAGTTGACATAAAATAGCTAGTACAATAATATTCATCACATAGCATTGATGAGAATCCTTAATATCATCAAAACGCCATTCCTATTCTGTTGTCACCAGTGGTCTCAAAGATACCTCTTTTTAGTCAAGCTTTCCCCACTAACAACTTATATTAATGTTAGTAATGAGGAAAATCAAGCCTCTGAGATGTTAGCTGCCTTGCTTGGGCAATTGTGGGAGGAAAATTCAAGGCTAGCAGTTTCTTTTTTGTTTCTTTTTTAAAAAAATTATTTATTATGTATACAGTGTTCTGCCTGTATG
This sequence comes from Bramus lutescens, assembly GCA_001685075.1. Classification (NCBI taxonomy): domain Eukaryota; kingdom Metazoa; phylum Chordata; class Mammalia; order Rodentia; family Cricetidae; genus Bramus; species Bramus lutescens. The sequence goes on along the minus strand of LOEQ01009959.1, from coordinate 14,344 downwards.
TATGTCTACCTGCCTACTATCCAGAAGAGGGCACCATATCCCATTACAGATGGTTATGAACCACCATGTGGTTGCTGGGAACTGAACTCGGGACCTTTGGAAGAGCAGGCAGTGCTCTTAACCACTGAGCCATCTATCCAGCCCATGGCTAGCAGGTTTCTTATTGCAGTGCTTTAGAGTTACAGTTAGTAAAGAAACTAAACAGTCAAATCTTAAGAGATAGGAAAGATGGGTAGAAACAGGAATAGTCTTAGCCACTGTTGAAGAACTGCTTGGCTCTCCCTTCCATATCTCTAACACCCAGCATCCTGACAAGTCTTTTGGCTCTGGCCTTGAGTCCACTCCCCTCCCCTCCTTTGTATTAAGGACAGCACTAGACCCCACCTTTGGATGCTGCAGCAGAAAGGCCAAGGCTTCCTCAAAGTACTCCAGGTGCACATCACTCAAATATTCAGGGAGGTCTTCAAATCTGAAGTAAGCCAGAGCAAGTACAGCAAAACCATGCCCAGCCAGGAGGCTGGCTCTGTATTCACACAGGCCACCACCACTTCCAAACAAATTGATGATCCCCAGGAACCTCCCCTTGCCTGTGGAGCACAACACATCACATCACAAAATGGCTTAGCTGCTCAAAAGAGATTTGGGGATTCAAATTTTGGTAATTAACAAGAAAAAGTCTTTGAAGTCAGGGATGTGGTGGCTGGAAATATCTGTGAATCAGGACCCCTCCTACTTTATTTATTTGGAGACATGATCTTACTACATTGTATATTATATACGGTGGCCTGGAATCTTGACCCTCCTGCCTCTGTCTTTCAACAGGGGAGTTACAGATGTGTGGCACCACATCTGGCTT
>LOEQ01009958.1:25908-39422 GCA_001685075.1 Bramus lutescens | reverse complement strand
AATTGGGAGGAGGGGAGGAGATGGAAATTTTTAATAATAATAATAAAAAAGATAATTAGCAATACAAAAAAGATATATTTGCTTTCATATATAGTTGCTTCCTTTATTATCTGAGATTATATTATTATTCCATCATTCCCGGTTTCCCCTTCATCCCTCCAATATCGCCTTTATGCCACATCTTGCTCTTTTTTATATTTATGGTCTGTTTTCTAATTAATTATTGTTGCATTCAGATACACACACATGAACACACATAAGTATTTTTAAATACATCCTGTTTTGTATGTATAATGTGAGCTGTATGTGTGTGTTTTCAGGGCTGACCATTTGTTATTGGATAACCAATTGATGTGCTCTTCCCTGGGAAAGACTCTCTCCTGCTTTCAGAAATCCTTGGTTTCCTATAGTTCTTTGTGTAGAGCTGATTCCTCCTAGTCTTTCCGCCATACACTTTGGCATATCTATTTGTGCTGTTGTTGTTCAGCTTATGTTTAGCTAACCAATAATGTTGGTGAAACTTTGTGGGTGTAGCTTCTACCATTACTAGGAGACAAATCTCACAGCAAACTCCCTAATCCTCTGTGTCTTACAATTTTTCCACCTTGTCTTCCACAATGATCCTTAAACCTCAGATTTGGGAGTTGTGTTATAGATGTATCAGTTTGAGACTGGGATCCATAACTCTGCATTTTGATTAGGTGTGGTTTATTTATTTATTTATTATTATTATTTTTTGTAATGGTCGCCATCTGATTCAAAGGGAAGGTTCCTTGATGAAGGGTAAGGACTGCACTTACCAGTGGGGATAAGGACAAATATTTAGAATGTAGTGATAGATGATGTTGGTTTAGTAAAGCAGTTGTTGTGAGACAATGGTCTGTACCCTGTCACTTGTATTTAAAAAAAAACACTGATTGGCCAGTAGCCAGGCAGAAAGTATAGGTGGGGTAACCAGGCAGGAAGTAGAGGCGGGTCAATGAGAATTCTGGGAAGAGGGAAGATTCAGTCTGCAGTTGTCACCCAGACAGAGAAGATGCCAGACATAGAGTAAGCAAGATATGACTTCCTCGCCAAAGAAGGTACCAAGCCACATGGCCAACAAAGACAAGAATTATGGGCTAATATACATTATAAGAGTTAATAAGAAGCCTGAGATACTAGGCCAATATAATTAATGTAGACCTCTGTGCATTTATCTAGGACTAAATGGTTGTTGGACCAGGTGGGACAGAAAACCTCAGTCAACAAGTGGTGGTTGCAGGATACCTCCAAAATCCATGGCTTCACTATACCTAGGGGGTTGGTTAGGTTTCTAGTCAGTTTCCTTCTTGTTGAGCAGAAAGTCTGATTAGAAAACTGTTGGTTACTGCCAAGATAAGTTTGTTACTAATGTATCCTTAGTGTTATTGTGCCATGTTGATCATTGCTGACATTCAGGGGCATAATAACTGGGTAAGGCAGTTGGTTGCTTCCCTCTTTTGGAAGCGTATGTGGTGCTTTCTGGTACCATGAAAGTTAGTCCTCAGGAGGAGGCTTTCAGGTCAGTTCCAGTTCAGCATTCAACTTCCCTAGATAGTTTTAAAATTTTCACAGGATGTGTTTGTCGATATAAAGCTCTCCAATTGGGGACAAGGCCTTTCTATTTATTTAAAATATTAGGCAACGTTTAGACAGATCAGGCTTTTATCCCATATATTGATATAAGAAATTCAAAATATCTGGATTTTTTTCTCATCTTGAGTGAACTAAGTACTTTCCAATATTTTTGGTGGGGAAGAGTGCACTTATCTTGATTCATATTGAAAGCTATGGAACATGAAGAGTTATGCAAGATTTGCCTTTCAAATTAGAATCTAATAGCTCTTTACATATTTTTGTTTGTTTGTATATGTATGTGTATGTTATGTGTGCACGTACTTATGTGTAGAGGCCACAGGTTCACATCTGGTATCTTTCTTAATTGCCTTATATCTTTCTTTTTATTTTATTTTTCTGAAGCAGTTCTTTTATCAATGTGGAGTTTACCCCTTTGGCTAGGCTAGCTGTTAGCAAGCCTCAGAGATCCACCTTTTTCTGCCTGCCCATGTATTTGCATGGGATGTTGGGTATCAGAATTAAAATCCTCATGATTGCATGGATGATAGTTGCTGACTGAATCTACTCAGCCTAATGCTTACACATATTTTTAGAAAATTATTATATATACACTTTATAAAATGTTTTCTTCAAATATAGTTCTTATGTTTTAAGATGAATTTGTTATAAAAAGATTTACTTTATCTTTCAGGCTTATTTTATATAACCATTTTCATTTTTATATATATGGAGCAGAAAAATATTTTCTTATGTTATCTTCCAATGTTTCCAAAATTTCTGTTTTATTTGTGTGTGTGTTCATGTCATGGAAAATTCACACACTTCCTTATGCTTAGAGTCACTGGAAATTTATTTACAAAGTAGTGTTTGTAACATGAATTGTCATTATCTACATTTCTATTTTTAAAAGAATGTATAGTGTCTTTAAATTCTCTTGAGACAATTTTGACAAGATAAGTACACAGTCAGATTATCATCACAAATTGTGTAATAGTAAGTTCCTATGGAAACAGTTCTATGTGGATGGACACATTTTTGTTAAAAACATCATGTCATATAATTCTAATATTAAATATTCTTAACTGTAAGTTAGTTAGACAATCTACCTTTTTAAAACATTTTATGCTGGAAAATTCTTTACCTCTTTTTTGCAAACTGGTTGAACAGAAATTTAATTTTACATGAACACTATATTTTAAGATAATTTCCTTACCTATTCATGCAATGCTAATGGTCCCAGAGGGAAAGTCCATGATGGTGGAGAGATGTGGTAGAGGCAGCAGATACAGGAAAGGACTATTTATATCCACAGATAGGAAGCCATAGACCATAAACACTAGACAGCTGTCTTCCAGTGATGGACTTTCTCCAACACACCTCCTGAAGGTTCTTGAACCTCCCCAAACAGCACCACCAACTGGGGACCAAGTATTCAAATATCTGAGCCTTCAAGAGACATTTCTCATTCAAACCACCACACATGTCACTGAGGTTTTAATTAAAACTGAATTTCACCTGAAGAAATCCATGCTATCACATTGGTGAGATATTGGGGTGAGGGAGAAGAAGATGCAGAACAATTAGCAAAGGGTTAAAGGAGTGTGTTTGGTTTTCAAGGTGGGCAAAATGGCTTAGCAAGATTCTCTTTTCATACTGGGCTCCATGGGCCAGAGGAGCTTGATAAAAGTTTGTTCAAGAAGCCGCTCCCTCTCTGCATACTACCTTCTGTGTCTGTTCCATTTACAGGCCTACGTCATGTCATCGGGCTGTTCTTCATTACTATGGCCATCCTTCATTTTATCTTCACTGTCACGCTGACACCTGTCAGAGAAGATTCTGTATTGCTTGCTTTTCTATGACCTGTTTCAGCTCGTTACTAGTATAAATTAATTTTAGATTAAGTCTGTCTAAGTCTGCAAAATATCCACCACTGAAATATTTCCTGGAATGCTGCTATCAAGGACTATTCTGAAAAGAAATAGATTTCTTTTCATACTGATTCATGCATCTAATGAAGTGAAGCAAGTATGGTCAGAAAATTTGAAGCCAAATTGTATAATTGTTAGGAAGTGATGGTTTCCTAATTTCATTATCCTTTCTAGGTTTGTGACTTGGCGCTTGAATATGATAGACATATTTCTCTTTTCTATGTTGCCAAAGACTAATGGATCATTCTTTTTTTAAAATTTAACCTGCTATCAATATTTAGATATGCACTCTTCCCTTTGCTATGGCTCCTGCATTGCTGGTGGCTCTTCACTATTTTTTGAACATTTCCTTACTTTCTGATACAACATGATACTTCAGATGTGTTTGGCATTTTCTTGCTCAGAAAGAAATCACAAACATTTGAAATACTTCTGATTCCCTGTGTTTTCAGAAAATAAGAACTAGGTGTTAGCTTTTCTTATTGCTACAGGGACATACTTGTGTAGTACTCTCAAGCAATGGAATTTGGAAGATCTCACTCAAGTAAATCTAATCTCATACTTAGGAATTACTACGGACTAATTCAGCCCAATACCCCAGATTTATAAGATGAAAATTTTGCCTCCAGTGTGATGATATTTCAAAATGGGTTTTAGGAGGTAATTAGGTTTAAAGGAAACTATGAAGATAGGCCTCATATGATGCAACTTGTGCATGTACATAAGAGAACATGTTCTTTTTCTCCTCTGGTGTGAGGATACAGCAGGAAGGCACTATGCTGGGAAGGGAGGGAGTGCTGACTCCAACCAGCCCATGCTGAACTCTCAGCTAAGTCTCTCAGTTTCTAGAATGACTGGAAAGTAAACTTCTTATGGTCTATGCTATATAGTCTGTAATACTTTTTTTGTTATGGAGGGTTAAGATTAATAAGACATATAGATGGTGTTAGGCAAAGTTCTCTAGAGTAACAGGACTTATGATTGAATCTCTTTCCCTCTTTCTCTCATTCTTTTATTCTCTGTATTTCTCTTTCCCTGTGTCTCTCTGTGTCTCTGACTCTCTTTCTCTCTCTCTCTCTCTATATATATATACATATATATACACAAACACATACACACTATATGTGTACATGGGAATACACACACATGCACACCTACATATGGGAATTTATTGCAATGAATTATAGGCTTCAGTTCAGCAATGTGTAAATGGAAATTCCAAGAATCCAGCAGCTGCTCAGACCCACAAGGTTGGATGTCTCAGCTTTTCTTCTGCATATGCTGGAATCATAAAGAAGAAGGCTCCAGTGCCAGTGGAGGATTGGATGTGGTCACAAGGCAAAGGCAAACAGGCAAAGAATGAACACACACCATTCCTTCTTCCCTTGTTCTTACATAGGCTTCCAGCAGAAGGTGTGACCCAGATTAAAGGTGTGCTTTTGAGTCTCAAGGTTTAGATAAAAGTCATGCTGTCTTCTTGCCTGAAGATCTGGATCACAAAAGTGCCCTCCATTTCTAGATAATAATTCATTCCAGATATAGTCGTCAGCCAAGTATCGCCAACACATATACTAAGATAAACAAGACATATATATATATATATTATATTTCATCTGTGCAAAGAGAAATTTGTGTGTAACACATATGTGTGTGTATTATTAAGACATATAGATTATATTAGGTAGGGTTCTCTAGAACTTGATATCTATCTATCTATGTATCTATGTATCTATGTATCTATCTATCTAATCTATCACTTCATTTTTACTACAGAACTAGACTAGTAAATTTAATTTTCTATAATTGCATGCTTTTCTTCCCCTTCTTTCCTTTATTTAACAAAAGTATGGTTTGAATACTAAAATTTTAGATGTTTACCCAGATTCCTTTGCCTACCTGTTAGTTTTTTTGTAATTGTCCACAGTTGTTGAATAATTTCTGTTACCATTTTACGACAGTTTTTTCTGACAGTTTGATATTGAGACATTATGTAGCACATTTAAATTAATTTCATTATAATTTTAAATTCTCACAGAAAGCTTCTTTTTAAAGTAATTCTTAGGTAGCTAAAGATCTTTATTCAATAGTGGTCATCCCCAGCATGCTAGATCACTGAGTAAGGACAAAGAGAGTAAAAGCTTCCCTAGTCTGTAAAAGAGGAATTCTTCAACAACATTTTCTGGTTGGAGGCTTCCGAAGAAGGAGATTACAATGTCATCCATGCTGCCTCAGCTGCTGAGCTCTTTGTACTATGTTGAGTGTAAGCATCATTGTGTAAGCTGGTGGGACTTGTGCTTGAAGAAGAAAGCTGAGAGTCAACACAAGTACAAAGTTATCTTGGAGGATAACACTAAGCCCGCCTTATATTGAGGTATTATTCGACGTGCTGCCGGGTACCCTGGTTTGCAGAGGAGGCGCCAGGTTCTCTGATGTTGGACATTTTCACTTGTAGATCCTATCTGCAGACACATGCCCAGGAACTGACATAGCTGACCTCCTCGTAAGGATCCCCTGTGTGTCTGTCCTTGTGCCTTCTTGCATAGCAACTATAAAAGAAGCACACTTCCTAACTCCTTCATTTTTATTACTTCCTTTTGAATTTCTCTCTATATTAATCCCATATCCTAGATTCTACCTTAACAAATCTCACTGAGGTCCTCAAATCTCAGTTACAACATCCACTTCTGATCTCTCACTTCCCAATGTCTTGACTTTCTCAACCCTTCCTCTTGTAGAGATTTGTGTGAAGATTTGTTTACCAGCTTCTTCTAGACCTTCCAGTCCCAATCTTACAGTGAAGCCCATGTTTACCAGTCAGCCCATCTTTGCTTTCCCAGACTCATCCATCTTCACAGCTAGCATGGTAACACACATGATCTATCAGTCTTCTCTGGACTTTGATTAACCAACAGGGACATACATTTCTTTCATGTAGTCCACCTCATCTGGAGCGACATTTCTTCCTCTTGACTAGACAGGGTGGAAAACATGACCACCAGTCTGGCTTCATTTACAGTAAACGGCTTTGAATACCTTTGGACTTTATATTTTTCTGAAAATCATACTTCAGGTGATCTTTGAAGGCCTCTAATGAACTGCAGCCTGAAGCCACTCCCCCGATGTCCTTGTCTTATTGGCCTGTTTATCAGTGTTTCCCAGGCACCTCCACTTCAGATGTGAGTACCTCCTCTCTACAGATTTGCCTTCCAAATCTGCCCTTGGGGTTGTGGAGATTGATATGGACACCATGCCTCCTTCCTAGTTTTCTAGCTTCTTGTCATCCCATGCCTTTAGGAAGAACCTTTTATCTATTTCCCATGCTGATTCTTTGCTCTTTGGACTTGCCTTCCAGCATCAGCATTGCCATAGCTGTCATTAATATCCACTCGCTGTTTACACAGTCATTTAGTGCATCAACAGGAGCTACCTCTTAAATCATCTTTGATTTTCCTGGTAGACAACAGCCTGAATCTATTAAATGTGACAAGTCTTTTCAGAATCATAGTGCCCTCCAATCCCCACCCATGTTCCATGTACACCTTTTTGCAGCCTAATGCCCTTTGACAGACTCTGAGGTTTGCCTTCATTATAGTTCACTCCCAGTATTGCTGCCAGTATCCACTCGCATTTGGTTACATCCTCAGTGTTCTCTCTAAGCCCAGGCACTGCTATTTCTGTACTTGGAGCTTTCACTGGGATGCTCAAAACTGAGGGTCAGGAACTCAGCTTTGGCCCACATCACTGCAGGCTCATTTTCATTTACTGTATCTATAGCTTGAAAGGATACTTGCAGCTTTGGGGTTGCTTTGGCTGCCCGGTGGCTGACCTTCACATCTGGGAGGCGCCATTGCTTAAGGGCTAAGTGAAACACAAAGTACCCCTGCTCACGTTCAGGAAACAAACTTGGAAACTTGGGTCTCATCCTGAATTGTACTTGGAGAGGCATTTGTTTTCCTGCTTGAAGTCAGATCACCTCGTAAGGACCATCAGAAGCGCGCTTCTTACTCCTAGAGGAGAGAAGGTTACTAAGTAGAAATTGATGTCAGCGGCTCTGTCCTATCTTTCTATCAGATCACAGGAGACCCTTTGGCAGCATTGTAATGAATGGTCTTCGGAAATGTTTCTCTTCTTGTGTTTTGTCAGAGCACTTGGGAACTCCTGTCTCTTCTATCAGAGTCTGGCATCATATCAGTGTTGGGAGATTATATGGGACTTGTCTGCAGCAAAGAACCTAGGATATAGCATCTATGGAGGGTTATAGGGCAGAGTAAAGCCTGCACCTGGAGACCCTTTTAATTTTTTTTTAATTTCACATCCATGGAGTACTTGATGTTCACATGTCAGAGCATCAGTTGTGCAATGTGAAGCAAAGCACCAGACCTGAGAAGGGAGACCTCTGTGCTCTTACCTTCTGTCTATTAACCTGCTGCCCCCCAAACTGGGACACATCTTCTGAGTTTGGAGGGGCCAGGACTGTAACCTGCACTTCAAGATACATGGTTCTGGCCTTTGCATGAAGCATTGGGAGCTACCTATTTGGAACATTGGTAAATGCTTCCAACACCACATTTGTGCTTAGAGATGGTCGTCTTTTCACCAATGCTCAGAGCATTTGAGGAGCTTGTGGCCAGAATACAACTGTTGCAAATAGAGGAGAAAGCATCTCACAACCTTATTGAGAGGCTCTGGTATCATCTTTAGTTACAACACCAGGAGTCAGTGTGCATTCTTCAGTTTTAGAGATGCCAGCACCAATGTGAAAATAATTGTGCATGGAACCTTTGATCCAAGTGACTGTTTCTAGCACATACACAGAGAAGATGGAGTTTCCCTTTAGGTCATTCATGTTACTTGCTTAGGACTTTATTGGAGAAAACTGTTGTCCATAAACACATTCACTTTCTTCTAGCACATTTAGGAATTTAGAAAAAGATTCCTTAATAAAGAGTTTCTTGTTATATCAAACATATTGGTACAGCAAGATGAGGGTCCATTTTCTCGGTGCGCAGAACTGAGGAAGGCCAAAGCTTGGGCTTGGAAAGTCCCACTGGAGAGAATAGAAGACTGATCTATTCACAACACCAACAGTGCCATCTAAGCTCTGGACTAGGTTCTTCTTCCTTTAAATCTGGCAGAATGCTTGCTGCTGCTTACAGCTGCTCACATTCTATTTGTCTCAGAGGAATCATTTCTTTCTTTTTCCTATTATAAATCATAGAGTCTGTTTTTGCCAAATCATCCTTTGCTCACACGGCTGTTGCTCTTTTACTAAACCATGGAGGAGGCTCACAAGTGGAAAAACTCTGAGTTACACTTAAGTGTGAAGTATTTTCTGTGAGTTGGTTCTGGAAGAAGCCACAGACTGTCACTGGAGGTGCTAACTTCTGCAGTGTATGCATAAGTCAAGGAGGAAGCCATAGGGGACCAGCTTTGACCTGTCTTCCCTGTGATTTGGAGCTACAATCTGATCTCACTGGAGATCAATCCATTCTTAACAGGAGTCAGGGAACTATACTATACAAATTCAGCCTCTGCAAAGTGTTTATGTAACCTTTGTGCCCTTCTATTTAACCAAAACTGCAGGCCAATGCCTGCATGCCTGACCTCCACCTCATCGTTTATACTTAGTGTCTAGACTCTCAGGCCTGGAAATGCAACAGAAGAAAGAGCCTCCTTTTGCTTTAATATCGAAGAAAGTTGAAGTAAAGGATGGAACATTATCATCTATCAAGGTATCATATGAAGTACCAGAAATTGCCTGAATAGGGTATGTATTAAAAAGTAAAAATAACTGTGATTCTCATCTAAACCACAGATCATTGCAGTTCCACCCAGATACATCTGACTAGGTGACTTCACTAGATTTCACCTTTGAAATGTAATCTTCAGTATTCTTCACCACCCAGAGGGAGCATCTTAACAGGAGAAAGGAAAAAAATCCAAGCATTTACAAATTTAGTAGGGACAATGTAATGACACTAAAAATTATTACTTGGTAGGGGGAGTTCTAGGGTGATGTTAGAAGATAAAAAGGACATAAAACTAGTTGGCGTAGATGGGACAAAGCTTGGGCAATGACGTTTGCTTTGTGTAGAAAGTAGAAAGGAATGTGGATTAAAAAATTATCCTGTTACCTTGAAGGTGACTCTTTAAGGGCAGAAGTTGAATGACTTCCAGATTCCTTACAGTCTTTCCCTAAATACTTGGAACATGGAAATAGCTTCATTATTTTCTGAATCAATGTAGACAATAAACTGTTCGATAATATAGCAAATGGGCATGAACTCTGCTTCCAGCACTTGACTGCATGTTCCCAGTGACATGATTAGTCTTTCTGTAATGGAACTCTTAATGGTGTCAAAATTATTCAGTTGTTGTGAGAAATTAGTTATTCTGCATAAGGTGCTTAAAGCACTGTTTGCTCTCTGGAAGGTAAAATATAGAGGCTTGTTATTTATTTCCGAAAGTGATAGATGTGATCATTCGTAGAATTGGTAACATGGGTTTGAGTAATACAAGCTCTCTTCACGACTGGTAGGATGGTGCTGCACACCCGAGAGCCTAGTGAAGCTCTCATCAACTGGTCTGAAAGGGAAAAGAAGAGAACAGGTGTATATGACTTTCTTCTCAGTAATTACAATTTCACTCTGCTCTTTAGGGAGCAGAATAATCCCTATTATAAAGAGGTGGTAAGGAGGTAGGCATTAAATTTTATAGACTTCCCTCTGTGGAAAAATTCATCCCCAGGTGTGTTTGTACAGAACATCTAAGGGAAGCCTGCCTCCCTGTGTGGCAGAGACAGCATCCTCTGAGGTATCCTGGGGGCTGAGGGAAGAAGTGCACACTGCAGCAGAGTGGATTCATCTCAGCTTCTCTGGGAGTAGCTTGCTAACAGACTAGATGTTTCTCACTGCACAGGCAAGTGCAAACATACAGATGTGACAGTGAAGACTGATTTGACATTCCAGGCCGAGAGAACAAGTGTCTGTCATGTCTCTTGGTAGTTGCCAGCCACCCTCTGGTGCTGCTGTGATGTGTGACTTTGGGCAGGCATTTCAGAATTGAGTTATAGTCTGGGCTGAAGAGGAATCCCTCAGAGTCAGCGAATGGGACAGGCTAAAGAGACACAACTGATTTTATTCTGTGGGCATGTGCTGTTTCCATCCCATCTCTATGATCCATGACAAAATGAAAGAATATAAAATTTGGGCTAAATATGAGAGACTGCTCTACTAAGAGTTCTTTCTGCTGTGAAAATCCGTAATACAATGTAGAGTCAGGCTTCTTACTCCCCATGCATGGGCAAGAAGGGGTGACACACAGGTCATGAGTACTTGTTCCGTAAGTGTCTCACAGCACCAATAGTACCAACCAACCTGCTCTCTGGTTAAGACTATTTATGTTTAACAACTGAAAAATGAATGGCTAAGCCAGACCTTTAGACTGTAGCTCTAATCACCACTGGGCAGTCAGAGCTCATAAATTCACAAAAACCATAAAACTACCCATGAATAGGCAGGGCAGTAATGGTGTATACCTTTAATCTCAGTTCTTGGGAGGCAGAGACAGGTGGATCTCTATGAGTTCAAGGCCAGCTTGGTCTACAATAACTAGTTCCAGGATAGCCAGGACTGTTACAAAGAAAAATACTGTCTCAAGAAATCAATAAGTCAAACAAATAAACAAACAAAAACAGAAAACTACCCATGAACTTAGAACACAGTGGCTTTTATAGAGTCCTATGTCTAAATAGAAGCTTCAACACTGTCTTTGTTTCACAGACAGAATGGAACCCACTGAGGACTTTATAACTGTGTTTCAATTTCCATTTCTTTTTGTTATAAATTCCAATTAAAAGTATCCTTTTAAGGGATTTATTGATATACAATTTTTTTTGTCTTTAGGAGAAAGTCTCACCAATCCCCCAGGCTTGTTTGGAACTGCAGCTATAGTTAGAGTGAACACAAACTTGACACTCCCCTCTCTGGACTGCATGGATGACAGGCATGTGGTACAACACCCCACTTCATTTCTTGTACTCTATACTTTTCCAATTATAACAATTGAATGAGACCCTCTCCTGAGAACCATCCACCCACCACACCAGCGACTAGCAGACCTACCAACCTCACCTGAACCTGGAAGGACAGGAGAGTGACCAATATCTCAGTTGGAGAGACTGCTCTCTAGGCACTAGTTCTCCTACTACCCCACCCAGGATACCCCCAGTGATCAAGCAGCAGCAATCTCTCCCATCAACCATTTCCCCACTGTACTAGCAACTAATAGAACCACTGGCCCCACCTATACCTGGAGGTACAGAGGACCCATCATTCCCAACTGCACCTGGAGTGACAGTGACTACCAGAACCATAGGCCCTAACTGTACCTGGAATACAAGGCCACAACTACACCTGAGAAGAGAAGCCGCGGCGCTACAGACCCAAGTCCCTATTGGAGGAAGAGATGGGTAAACAGCGGTGTTGGGATACATTCAACAGCATAAAGAATAATATGGCAGCACCAGAAAATAGTGGTTCTTAGACAGCAAGACATGAACATCCCAATGCAGATGAACCAGAAGGAAATGACTTTAAAATAACTTTATGAAGATGATAGAGGCCCTGAAAGGGAAAATAAAAAATTCCCTTAAATAAATGGAGGAAAAGTAAAAAAAAAATTGAAAGAAATCAATAAATCCCTTAAAGAAAGCCAAGAAAAGCAAGAAAAAAATCAAACAACTGAAGGAAGCAGTAAAATACTTGAAAATTCAAGTAAAGGCAATAAAGAAAATATAAACCAAGGGAATTTTGAAAAGGAAAAATTTGGGTAAATGAACATTAACTACAGATGCAAGTATAACCAACAGGATGAAAGAGATGGAAAAAGGAATGTCTGGTATTGAACATACAACAGAGGAAATAGACTCATGGGCAAAAGAAAATGTCAAACCTGACAAATTCTTAAAAAGAAACATTTAGGAAATCTGGGACAGCACAAAAAGAACAAACCTAAGAAAAACAGGGATAAAAGAAGAAAAACTCCCACCCAAAGGCACAGAAAATATATTCAATAAAATCATAGAAGAAAACTTTCCCAACCTAAAGAAGAATAAGTCTGTGAAAGTACAAGAAGCTTAAAGAACACCAAATTGACTGGACCAAACAAACAAACAAACAAAAAAAACTCCCCTTGTCACATAATAAAAAGAATAAGCATACAGAAAATAGAAAAAATATTAACAGCTTGCAACAGAAAAAGCTCAAGCAACAAATAAAGGCAGACATATCAGATGTACACCTGACTTTACAATGGAAACTCTGAAAGCGAGAAGGTCCTGGATAGATAGATGTTCTGAAGATACTAAGAGACCATGGATGCCAGCCCAGACTATATACCCAGCAAAGCTTTCAATCATCATAGACAGAGAAAGCAAGATATTCCATGATGAAACCAGATTTAAACAATAACTATCCACAAATCCAACCCTGCAGAAAGTACTAGAAGGAAAACTCCAACCCAAGGAAGTTAACTGTACCCACAAAAGCACAGGTAACAGATAACTTCACATCAGCAAATCCCAAAGAAAGGAAACACAAAAACACTACAACCTCAATAATTCTACCCTCAGAAAGCCTACAAACTCATGGAAGCTGAATGGACAACTACTGAACCAACGCTGGGTCAGGGAAGAAATAAAGAAATTCAATGAAAATAAAGACACAACATACCCAATCTTATGGGACACTATGAAAGCAGTGATAAGAAGAAAGTTCATAGCTCTAAGTGCCCACAATAATAAAAACAGAGAAAGCTCACATTAGAGACTTAACAGCACAGCTGAAAGCTATAGAAAAAAAAAAGAAGCAGACTCACCCAGGAGGAATAGAAGAATGGAAACAGTCAATCTGAGGGTGGAAATTAAAAAAAAATTAGAAACACAGAAAACAATCCAAAGAATCAATGAAATAAAGAGCTGGTTCTTGG
>LOEQ01009958.1:0-14103 GCA_001685075.1 Bramus lutescens | reverse complement strand
GAAGAAAACTTTCCCAACCTAAAGAAGGGTATCCTTATGAAGGTATAAGAAGCTTCCAGAACACCAAATAGACTGGATCAAAAAAAATCTCCTCACCATATAATAATCAAAATACAAAACATACAGAGTAAAGAAAGAATATTAAGAGCAGCAAAGGAAAAAGGTCAAGTAACAAATAAAGGTAAACCTACCAGAATAACATCCGACTTCTCAATGGAAACCATGAAAGCCAGAAGGTCCTAGATAGATGTGCTGCAGACACTAAGAGACTACAGATGCAAGGTCAGACTACTATGCCCAGTAATGCTTTCAATCACTATCTATGGAGAAAACAAGATATTCCATGACAAAAACAGATTTAAACAATATGTATCCGCAAACCCAGCCCTACAGAAAAGTACTAGAAGGAAGACCCTAACTTACGGAAGCTAACTACACCCACAAAAACACATGCAACTGATAATCCCCATCATCATACCCTAAAGAAAGAAAACACACAAACAATAGTACCAAAAAATAACCACTTATTAATTAATTAATAACCACTGGTCATTAATATTGCTTAATATCAATGGACTCCATTCACATATAAAAAGACACAGGCTAAGAGAATGGATATGAAAACAGGATCCAACCTTCTGCTGTATACAAGAAACATACCTCAACCTCAAAGACAGACACTACCTCAGAGTAAAGGGTTGGGAAAATGTTTTCTGATCAAATGAACCTAAGAAAGAAGCAGGTGAAGCTATTCTAATAACTAACAAAACAAACACTTTATACTCTTAGCAGGAACAATACATCAAGATGTAGTCTCAATCCTGAACATCTATGCCCCTAATACAAAAGCACCCACATAGGTAAAAGAAATATTATTAAAACCTAAATTGCACATCAAACTCCACACATTAATAGTAGAAGACATAAACACTTGGCTCTCGCCAATGGACAGTTCAACCAGACAGAAACTTAACAGAGAAATAAGAGAACTCACAAGGGTCATGACCAAAATGGACCTAACAGACATATATAGAACATTCCACCCAAACACAAAAGAATATACCTTCTTCTCAGCACCTCATGGAACCCTCTCTAAAATCGATCACATACTCGGTAACAAAGCAAACCTCCACAGATACAAAAAAATTTGGAGTAATCCCCTGTGAGTTATTGGATCACCATGGATTAAAGTTAGAATTTAACAACAATACTACTCTCAGAAGGCCTACAAACTTATGAAAATTGAATAGTGAACTATTGAACCACCCCTTGATAAAGAAAGAAATAAAGACAGAAGTTAAAGACTTCCTAGAATTCAATGAAAAGGAAGGCACAATGTACCCAAGCCTATGGGACACTATGAAAGCAGTGCTGAGAGGAAAGTTCATAGCACTAAGTGCTCACATAAAGAAAATGAAGAAAGTTCACATTAGTGACTTAACAACACACCTGAAAGCTCTAGAACAAAAAGAAGCAGACTTACCCAGGAGGAGTAGAAGACAAGAAATAATCAAGTTGAGGGCTGAAATCAACAAAATAGAAACAAAGAAAACAATACAAAGAATCAATNCAGAGAATCATTAGGTCATACTACAAAAACCTGTACTCCACAAAATTGGAAAATCTAAAAGAAATGGACAATTTTCTAGAATGATACCATATAGCAAAATTAAATCAAGACCAGTTGAGAAAAATTTAAATAGATCTACAAACTGCATGGAAATAGAAGCTGTCACCAAAAATCTCCAAACCAAAAAAAGCCCAGGGCTGGATGGTTTTAGTGCAGAATTTTACCAGAACTTTCAAGAAGAGCTAATACCTATACTCCTCAAAGTGTTCCATATAACAGAAACAGAAGGAACATTGTCAAACTCTTTTTATGAGGCTACAGTCACCCTGATACCAAAACCACATAAAGACTCAACTAAGAATGAGAATTACAGATCAATCTCACTCATGAACATAAATGCAAAAACACTCAATAAAATATCAGGAAACTGAATCCAAGAACACATCAAAAAATTATTCACCATGATCAAGTTGGGTTTATCCCACAGATGCAGGCATGGTTCAACATATAAAAATTTATTAAGGTAATTTATCATATAAATAAACTGAAAGAAAAAATATGCGATTGGTGCAGGACAATTCTGTATTCTGTCAATTATGTTTTAAATAAATGCTGATTGGCCAGTAGCTAGGCAGGAAGTATAGGTGGGACAACCAGACAGGAAGTAGAGGCAGATCAAGGGAAACAGGAGTATTTTGGGAAGAAGGAAGCACTCTCCCCAGTCCTGTCCAGACACCAAAGAAGGATATGACCTGCCCCTGCCCCCCGAAAGAGGTACTGAGCAATGTGGCTAACATAGATAAGAATAATAGGTTAATATAAGTTATAAAAGTAAATAAGAAGCTTGAGCTAATGGGCCAATAAATTTATATCTAATCTAGACTCTCTGTGTGATTTTTCTCTGGAACTAAATGGCTGAGGAACTGAGCAGACAGAAACCCTGAAAATATGTGATCATTTCATTAGCTGCTGAAAAAGAAGTCAACCAAATCCAACATCCCCTCATGATAAAGTTCTTGGAGAGATCAGGGATACAAGGAACATATCTAAACATAAAAAAAGCAACATACAGCAAGCCAACAGCCAACATCAAATTAAATGGAGAGAAACTCAAAGCAATTCCACTAAAATTAGGAACAAGACAAGGATGTTCACTCTCTCCATATCTCTTGAACATAGTTCTTGAAGTTTGGGCTATAGCAATAAGACAACAAAAGGAGATCAATGGGATCCAAATTAGAAAGGAAGAATTCCAACTTTTGATACTTGCATATGATATGATATTATATATAAGTGATCCCTAAAAACTCTACCAGGGAACTCCTACAGCTGATAAAAACCTTCAGTAATATGGAAGGATACTAGATCAACTAAAAAAAATCAGTAGCCCTCCTTTACACAGATGATACATGAGCTGAGAAAGAAATCAGAGAAACATCACCTTTCACAATACCCACAAATAACATAAAATATCTTGGAGGTAACACTAACAAAATAAGTGAAAGACCTATTTGACTAGAACTTTAAGTCTTTGTAGAAAAAATTTAAGAAGATCCCAGAAGATGAAAAGATCTGTCATGCTCTTGTATAGGTAGGGTCAACATAATAAAAATGACAATCCTACCAAAAGTAATGTATAGGTTCAATGTAATTCCCATCAAAATCCAAACACAATTCTTCACAGACCTTGAAAGAACAAAAATGAGCTTGATATGGAAAAACAAAAGCTCAGGAGAGCCAAAACAATCCTGTACAATAAAGGAACTTCCAGGAGAATAACCATCCCTGACATTAAGCTCTATTACAGACCTACAGTAATGAAAACAGCTTGGTGCCGGCATAAAAACAGAGAGTTTGACCAATGGAAACAAATCTAAGACCCAGATATTAATCCATACACCTATGAACACCTGATTTTTGACAACTAAATTATGCAATGGAAAAAGAAAGCATCTTCAACAAATGGTGCCATTATAACTGGATGTCAACATGTAGAAGAATGAAAATAGATTCATACCTATCCCCATGCACAAAAGATCTACCAAGTAAATTGGGAGCATGGGGTCCTTGGGGGAGGGTTGACGGGGGAGGGGAGAGCCAGGGAGGGGAACAGAGAAAAATGAAGAGCTCAATAAAAATCAATAAAAAAAGAAAAAATTAAAAAAGAACAGAAAGACCAAAATAAATAAATAAATAAATAAGATAAATAAAAAAATCTGACCACACTGAATCTGATAGAAGAAAAAGTATGAAGTAATCTTCAAAGCATGAGCACAGGAGTCCACTTCTTAAATATAACCCCGGTAGCATAGACAATAAGAGCAACAATAAATAAATGGGACCTCCTGAAACTAAGAAGCTTCTGTAAAGCAAAGACACAGTCAATAAGACAAAAAGGCAACCTATTGAATGGGAAAAGAGCTTCACCAACCCCACATCAGACAAAGGGTTGATTTCCAAAATATATAAAGAACTCAAGAAATTAGATATCAGAATTCTATATAACTCAGTTAAAAATCCCCATGTCTTGATTTGTCTCTTAAGAGTTGTCTTCTTAGAGTTTACCCCAAAATACACTTAAGGAAATGTTCAGCATCCTTAGCCATCAGGGAAATGCAATTCAAAACAACTCTGAGATACCATCTTGCACCTGTCACTGAGTTCGAGGCCAGCTTGGTCTAAAAGAGCTAGTTCCAGGACAGGCTCTAAAACTACAGCAAAACCCCGTCTTGAAAAACAAAGCAACAATAACAAAAAAGAATGGCTAAGATCAAAACCACCAATGATAGCTTGCTTATGCTGGAAAGGATGTTGAGTAAGGAGAATACTCATCCATTGATGGTGGGAATGAAAACTTTTACAACCACTTTGAAAATCATTATGGTGGTTTTTCAGAAAACTGGGAATCAGCCTGACTCAGGACAGAGCAGTATCACTCAAGGGCATATACTCAAAAGATGATCAGTCAGACTACAAAGACATTTGTTCAATTATGTTCATAGCAGCATTATTTGTAATAGTCAGAAACTGGAAACAACCTAGATTACCCTCAACTAAAGAAAATGTGGCACATTTACACATTAGAGTACTACTAATTAATAAAAAAATGACATCTTGAATTTTGAATGCAAATGATGGAACAAGAAAAACCATCCTGAGTGAGGTAACCAAGACCCAAAAAGATGAATATGTTACGTACTCACTCATAAGTGGATACTAAGCATAAACTAAGGATATTGAATCTATAGTTCATGATCCTACAGAAGCTAAGTAACAAGGTAAATTCCAAGAAAAAAATATATAGAACCACCTGGAAAGTTGAAATAGACAAAATCACCTGAAAAATTGGGAATATAAGCGTGGGAGGAGAAGGGAAGGTAGAAAGGAAAGAGAAGGAGAAAAGGGCAGGGGTGAGGAGAATTTGAGAGAATGGCATAGTTGAGATGGAGGAAGGACAGAGATGAGAGCAAGGAAAGACATATCTTAATTGAGGGAGCCATTATGGGGTTAGCAAGAAACCTGGCATTAGAGAAATTCCCAGGAATTCACAAGGATGACCTCAGCTAAGACCCTAAGCAATAGAGGAGAAGGTGCCCTAACTGGCCTTGCCCTGTAGTCCAACTGATGAATATCTTAAATATCACCATAGAACCTTCATCCAGCAACTGATGGAAACAGAGGCAGAGACCCACATCAGAGCACTGGGCTGAGCTCCCAAGGTCCAGTTGAAGAGTGGGAGGATAGAATATGAGCAAAGACACCAAGACCATGATGGGTTCACCCACTGAAACAGTCTACCTGAGCTAATTAAGAGCTTATCAGCTCTAGCCAGACAGGGAAGGAATCAGCATAGGACCAGACTAGTCCCTCTGAATGCGGTTGACAACTGCATGGCTGGGGCAGACGGAGGGGCCACTGGCAGTGAATGGCACCAGGATTTATCCCTATTACTTGTACTGGCTTTTTGGGAACCCATTCTCTTTGGAGGGATACCTTGCTCAGCCTAGATGTAGTGAAGAGGACCTTGGACCTTCCACAAAGCAAGTGCTTCTCCCTCTCTGAAGAGTGGATAGGGGTAGGGTGGGGGATATGTGGATGGAATGGGAGGGGGAGGAAGTGGAAACTTGAATTGCTATGTATAATGAATAAAGATTTTTTTTAAATAAAAAGAAAAAAGATATTCTAGGGTAATGGTGGCATAGAACTTGTAGGAGTAACCAACCAATGTCAAATTTCACTTACAGCCAACTCCACAGAATGAAATTGATGTTCTACATTGCTTGGGTGACCAAGAACCGGAGAGTACATAGCCCAGAGACCTAGGGTTAAACAAACACTACTGGTCAGTAAAAAGGTATCTATGATATATTGACACCTAATTATATTGTGCTATACTACTATATCAGTTCCTTATTCTGTCATCATCACAGAATCTTCTTCAAGCAGCTGATGGCAACAAATTCAGAGACACAAAATGAGGCATTACACACAGAGAGTCTAAATGGGACGTTATCATCAAATCCCTCTCTTCAGTGCTCAGGGAATCTAGAGGAAGAGGAGATGGAAAGAGTGGAAGAACCAGAGTGGATGGAGGACACTAAGAGAACAAGGCCCTCCAAATCAACTAAGCAAGGTGCATATAAGCTCACAGACTGAAACTGCAAACACAGGGCTTACACAGATCTACACCAGGTTCTCAATGTATACATTACAGCTTTTAGCCTAGCATTTTTATGGGACTCCTGAGCATGAGAATGAGTGAGTCTATGATTCTTGTTCCTGATCTTAGGTCTCATTTTCTTCTGTTGGGTTGTAATGTCAAATTTTGACATGATAGTTTTTGATTTATGTTATTTTGTTTTATTTTGTTGTGTTTGGTTGGTGCCTCTTAGAACCCTGTTCTTTTCTTATGAGAGACAGAAATGGAGGCAGATTTGGAAGGGAAGGAGGGACTTTGAAGAAGCGGGAGGAATAAAGGGCAGGGGAATTATAATCAGGAAAAACTGGGTAAGAAAAAAATCTATTTTTAATAAAAGAAAAATGAAAAAAAGTTTTTAAAAAGTAAAACAAAACAGAAAAAAAATGATGGGTTTCCAAGTGCTACCTCATTAATCAGAACTTACCAGAGGTCCATGTGAAGGCTGCTCAGCAAAGCTACCCAGTAACTGTTCGTTCTTCTTTCATACTGAATACTAGAGAAACCCTAGCTTAGAATATCCGTACCAGACTCTTCACCTCTTCTTCTCTTTGGGATTTGATCTGAAGGGTTTTGCATCATTAGATAATTCAAGAGTGTAGCATCTAGGACAGGTGAGATGGCTCTCTGGGTGAAATTATTTGCCACCAAGCCTGAAACTTGAAGTTTCATGGACCTACATGGCATAAGAAGAGGAAAAAGTTTGACTCTTGAAACTTGTTCTCTGACTTCCACACTTGTCCTGCAACATGAGTGTGCCCCTCCTCCTCTCGCACACACAAGCTCATAAATGCACTAAAAACTATTTTTACAAAGAAAGAAGGGAGCACTAGTTTAAGAGCTAGGGCAGTTCCAGTGAAAACAGAACTCTATTAAGATGCCATAATTAACCTCTCGAGGAACATCCAAAGAGTAGAAAATGGTTTCATAACCCTCTTGAGATATATCTGATACGACTTCAAGTTAGTTTATCCTTCAGTGATACATGCTCTTAGAAGATGCTATTCATTTTACCATTAACAGAGTGTTCTTATTTTCTAGGGTAGAAGACAGAGCAGCACAGACCAGGAAGATAGCACTGAGTTTGACTGTATGTTCTCGATGTATCAGTTTATTGGAACTGACCTTCAAGGTTAGATTCCTCAAAGTTTAGATTTTTATTTTCTTTTTACAGAAATTTTCTGAGACATAATAAACCTATAAAAGAGAGCCTGTTCGCTTTCTTTTGTGGTATTGCCATGTTTTATTTTCTCCACTGGGCCCTGGAGCAGAAATGTTAAACCTTTACCTTGAGCATATTCCTTCTTGATAAATGATTGAGTCAAGTTCCTTAGGACAACAGTGTGAATTTTCTCTAATATCATCTAAAGGGGACTATACTAAAGTGTAACTTATATACTTACTTTTTTTCCTTTCGGGAATGCATCCATGAAATATGTTGTACTATTACTCAGAGATATGCTATGAAGACATAGACCTACAAGAAGCTATGCTGGTAACAAAGGTTGGTAAACATTTAGCAAACCATCACACAGCATGTCCACTGATAAATTATGATAGGTGTAAGTTGAATATTCTTTATCCAAAATGCATAAAGCCAGAGTGTTTTGAGTTTGGGGTTCCTTTAAAGATCATGAAATATTTCAGGAAAGCTATGTGAGATCTTGTGGATGCTAAGTAAAGGAAATCAGTTTGAAACCGTAAAGAGCATAGCATTATACTTAAGCAATAACCTACAACAGGCAAAGTAATGTATTCTGCATCTGCTTGTAAGACTAAGAGCAAGGTGGGCATGGTTAAACTGCAGAAGCAAAAGGGAGGCAAGTAAGTGTATATCATGGTGATATTAAAATACTTTCTTACTTTTCTTGAGGCAGGGTTTTATTTTGTAGCCTAGACTGGCCTACAATTTACTTTGTTGACCAGGTTGGCTTAGATATCAGGTAATCCTTCTCTGTCTCCCAAGGCCTGAGATTGCAATTGTGTGCCACCATATTTAGCCTTAATTTCTGAACTTTAACTTTATATTAAGCATTACATAAACTTTGGCATTTAACTTTTATCAAGAAATTTTCAAAGCTATCATTAATCTTTAATACCAATTTAATACTTTCAGGAAAAGGTTAACCACAGGTAACTAAAATTACCAAAAAGAAAACCTACAATAAGGAGAGAGGTTAGTACATATTTATGGGAAACATTTTTTAAAAAATAAAATAGGTGAATACACAGAGATGGCGAACAATGTAAAAGAGCAAACAAATTTGAATATGATGGAGAAAAGGAAATTCCTCAAAAGTAACTTACAAGTATTGAAAGGAATTGCAACAATTCATTTTTAAGTTTATATCAAAAGGTCAAAAAAGGTAGCCATGATTGGTGGCTCACATCTTTAATTTCAGCACTTGGGAGCTAGAGGCAGGTGCATCTCTGTGAGCTTGAGGCCAGCTTTGGTCTACAGAGTGTGTTCCAGGGAAGCCAGGGCTACACAGAGAGACCCTATCTCCAAAACCAAAACCAAACCAAACCAAACCAACCAACCAACCAACCAACCAAACAAACAATAAACAAAAAACCCTCAAAAAATCAAGGGACATTGGGGTAGCCATAACTACAGGTATCACAGTGTTAGTATCCATGGGACCTATTGGAAGGAAGTCAATGTTGAAGGGTGGCAGTGGGGTTGTAGAATCTCTCCCATCCCCTATAGGTGGTTTCATCCAATTGACAGCCTCCACCTTTGTGTTCTGGTAATTAAGCACTGTGAGAGAGGTTATTGATTCATGAAAGATATATTTTAATTTTCTTGAACTTAGGGATTAATTCTGCCTTCTGGAACAGAGGTATTGAAGTCACCATCCAGTTTTTCTGTCTTCTTAAAAGAAACAAGAAAAATAAGTCATTAACTTTTGAAGTTTGGCCCAAGCAGGGATGGGAACTGTTAAAATGTTCTCCAGACTCTGCTTGTGACAGCTTCCCAACCACTGGAAGCTGGGAGTCAAAGGCTAGAATAGGTGTAACTTTAACTGTAGAAAAGGCAAATCAGTCTTGCTTAGTGAGGAAGGGGAGCTATGCTCCATGTTTCCTCCACGCTATTATAGACAGTGGGTTGGTTTATTTTTTGTTGTTGTTTTCTTTTTTTTAAGGTTGACTTCTTTTAAATTGATTTTTATTGAGCTCTACATTTTTCTCTGCTCCCCTCCCTGCCTCTCCCCTCCCCTTTCAACCTAGACAGTGTTTTTAATCAAGTGCATGTGGAAGAAAATAAAGTCTTAAATGTGCCCCAGTTTTGAAGACAAATTATCTCATGTTTTTACAGACTATAAAATTCACACTCATTTGGGCCTGGATGACTTCGAGGGCCTGCCAGAGTTCTTGTCCATAGGGTCTATTCCTCTGGGCAGGAGATGAGCAGAAAGTTTCTTTCTCTCTCTTCTTTGGAGATCTACTTCAAGTTCTAGAGTCCCGTAGTCACTGACCATGCAAAGTGCTAGAGTAATAGCTGACGTGGGTGCACGCCTGTCTCTCTTTAGCATGTTTCCTCTCCTGCCACTGCCTCAGCAGGGGGTCATGCTTGCCGGTCTATGAAAGAAAACAAAAGTTTTAGTAAAGTCATTGAATCTAAAAGATCCAGGGATAACCTTTAGCCACCAGCCCCACTTTATATTGATTACAGCTGATCTGATGATTAAAGGCAGGAAAGATTTCTCCTGACTCACAATTTTGGAGTGTATATTTATTTATTTATTTGTGTGTGTGTGTGTGTGTGTGTGTGTGTTTGATGTCTATGAGTAGGCATGCTTGTCCAGAAGTCAAGAGATAAATTTGTGCAGTGGATTCTCTCATCTTTCAGGCCCAGAATTCAGTAATTGTTTGGTCCTATCATTTTGTCCCATAGTGAAGCAGATATCATGGAAGGGATAGCACTCTAGGGGAAAGTTGCTCATCACATGGATCCACAAACACATAACAAGGAAGAGAAATCAAGATCTAATTTTCTCCGCAAGGGCTCATTCCCACCTTTTCCTCTCCTATTAGGCTCAAACTCTTAAAGCTTCCCACAATTCCTAATAATATCAGCAGCTATGGAAAATGCTTTTAACACAGAGTCATTGAGGGACATTTAAGATCCAAGCTATAAGAAATTTTTTTTTCCTGGAAACTTCTTCTGTTTTCCCTGGGTGATACTGAGAACAGGTGTAAAATTTTAATATTTGTTACAGTCAAATGGCTCCCCTAAAGCTTGTTTTGTTTAATGGTTTTCAAAATAATTATTTGTGGTAGAGCTAATTTCCAAATGAAGTTCACTTAAATTCCAGGATGTAGCAGACTACATCCTCACTGATGCTAGTATCTCCACCTCAGCCCCCTTCTGTCACGATTGAGACCCATATTCTACCCCAGACTGTCTGGACCATAGCCAGAAAGCCTTTAGCCTACAAATCTGTGTGAAATTAAGAAAAAAAAATTAAAAGAGAAATAAATAGCCGACTTACCTTCTTTACCCAGCTATTAGATAACTTTCATTTTTAAAATGCATATGGGTGTTTTGCCTGTATGTATGTGTGTATGTGTATGTGTGCTTTGTGGCTCAGAGGCCAGAAGACGGTTGTGATGTGAGGTTATAGGTGATGGGAATTGAACCCATGTTCTCTGAAAGAACAGCCAGTGTTTTTAATTGCTAAGTTATTGCCCCAGTCTCCTATTAAATATCTTAAGCAGTTTCAATATCTGTATTCTTAGTTCTGTGTTCCGGGGCTAAAAGTAAACGGTAAAGCACAGAGCTATTCTAGATGTCTAGTACTGAGAGACAAACAGAAAGATGCTGCATTTTGTCATCCTTCTTCTCAGCAATGCTGCATGGCTGATCTGTTTTAGGTATCCTTGGAGGTAACTCCACTCACAGAAACTGAGACATGGACAAATATGGCAGAAGCATTGCAGACAGCTGTGCTGGACAAAAGATTCTTCTTTGCTGTTGATCAGTGTCTCAAAATCCTCTGTCCATAGCCTTAGGTCTAGAGTACTGTACTGTGGCTGCTGTTGCTATTGTTGCATTGTTGAAACTATGAGTACTTAGGATATTTATCTGGGGGACAACAGTGTCAGGTCTTATGAAAATGTCCACATTGTTTCAAACTTGCTCATTAATATAATATTTTGCATAGCCTGAGTTGTATTTTAGTCCCCCAGACACAGCATTAGAGCAGCCCCGTCCTTCAGTATAAGTGTTCCTAAACTGAAATAAGGGATGTTACCTGTTTTCAACTAATGCAATCTAAAGCAGGGCTGAGTGTATAAGAATTTTCATTTTTTGGTTGAAGAAAGTTTATTAATTAATTTTTAAAAATTTAATTTTATATTCCAACTACTGTTCTCCCTTTCACTCCTCCTCTTCCTGACCCCCTTGCCTACCCCTGAGACCACCCGCCCCATCTACCCCTCCCAATGGGTAAGGGCTCCCATGGGGAGTCAACAAAGTCTGGCAAATTAAGTTGGGGCAGGACCAAGTCCCTCCCCTTTCATTAAAGCTGAGCACAACATGTCACCATAGGGAATGGGTTCCAACAAGTTAACTCATGTACCAGAAATAGATCCTGATCCTACTGCCAGGAACTCCTCAGATAGACCCAGCTTCACCACTGTCTCCCACATACAGAGGGCCTAGTTCAGTGAGGCTCCACAACTGTCAGTGTAGAGTTCAGGACAGCTTGGTTCAGCTGTCTCTGTAGATTTCTCCATCATGGTCATGACCTCCCTTTCTCATATATTCCCTCCTCCCTCTCTTTGATTGACTTTCCTTAACTCGGCCTGGTGCTTGGTTGTGGATCTCTGTATCTGGTCCCATCAGTTACTGGATGAAAGCTCTAGGAGATCTCATCTAATTCCCCTTTCCAGGGCAATCAATGTATCTCTCTTAGGGTCCTTCTTGTTACCTAGCTTCTCTAGAACTGTGAATTGCAGTGTAGTTATCCTTTGCTTTACATCTAATATCCACTTATGAGTGAGTATAGATGACCCTCAACTGAAGAATGTATAAAGAAAATTTGGTACATTTATAAAATGGAGTATAACTCAACTGTAAAAAGCAATCACATTATGAAATTTGCAGGCAAATGAATGGAACTAGAAAAAAAAGCATTCTAAATGAGGTCCCACTTATGAGAGTATAGATGACCCTCAACTGAAGAATGTATAAAGAAAATTTGGTACATTTATAAAATGGAGTATAACTCAACTGTAAAAAGCAATCACATTATGAAATTTGCAGGCAAATGAATGGAACTAGAAAAAAAAGCATTCTAAATGAGGTCATCCCAGTTCAGAAAAAGAAATTTTAATGACTGTATTTTTGATAATAATTGCCTTAAAACAGGCATCTCTAACACCATTAGTCATTGAAGTTTAGAATCAGATGTTGAATGACAATCTGGGTGTATATTCTCCCTGGTTTAAGCTAGAAGTGCTGGCCATATTGAAGTGTGACTAATGGAACATACTGAAATTAAAAAGCATATTCCTTCCTGATCTGAACTATCTCATAATTGTCCCTGTAGGTGGTGGTATGAACATTGACTTCTAGAAGCACACAGTTATGTCACAGTCAATATGACTGCAAAGTACTTTGGAAAGAGTATAAACTCCTGAATCAGACTTTCCAATGTCAAAACCTAGTCCTGCGACTGAACAACTTTATCATCTTGAAGTTTCTTCCTTTGAGAAAAGGAAAATTGTGTCTTATCTTCAAGACTAGGACCATTGTGATGATGAAGAGAAAATCGAGAAAGAAGATAAAAAAAACCTGTGAATTTTCAAGTTATGGTCCAAGAATGCAGGCAGACCTATAAGGAAAAATCAGTAAGCATCTGTATAGTAGAAGGGAGGGGGTAGGAGAGCTTCAGAGAAATCCCACAGCATTAGAGAAAGCATCTCCTCCCTTTGGTGTCCAAAAGAAACGGAGGAGTAAAGAAAAGAAAAGGATAAGTTGCTCTTCTCCGAATAACTCAGAAATGGAACAAACCATGGTGTTACATGATGGGAGCTTTGCATAGGGCACCAAGGGAGTTTGGGGAGAGGGGTAAGTGCATTGTTTCATTCAGCAGTAATTATTCCTCATATCTCCTTATATGGTTTTAGGTGAATTAGCCTTTCTGAAGAGTGGTCTCTTGGACAGAGATTGGCAGGTATGGATGGATTAAATATCAAAGTAGGAGACAATGTTTGCACTACTGTAATGTTTGGTGCAGATTAGAATGTCCAGTTCTCCATCTGGGGCCAGAAGTATTTCATTCTTTTGGCCAGCAGGAAGAAACTTTCCCTTATTGGCTCCAACAGAGCTTTTATATGTGGTACTTTAACACGTAAGGAATAGAAAATCTGATGTTTAATTTTCTTTTGTTGTCAGAGAAACCGGAGGTGAGGTCCAAATCCTCAATGCCCCAGAAAACATCTGTAACACCACTTCTCTGCCTGTATGTCAGTATCTGTTACCCACAACAATGGTGGCTGATGCTGGTTTTTGAATGAATAGCTTCTAATTGTTCCTTGCTGAAGGGTCTTTAATTTCTTAAATAAGTAGATATTTAATAAGCAGTAACTTCTTCTCTTGTCTCTCCATTTATTTTTCACTATAGCCACTAAAATGTCCTTATTTTCTTTCTTTTTATGTTTATGAGTGAATCATAAAGATACACTTCCCAGTACGCTGGTAGCTGATGACCCTTTAGTAACTCTTGGTATTCAAGGTTAAGAGATTTTGAGAGATAAGGTTTGGGCATGATGGAGCTCACTTTCTTTTCTTCTTCTTCTTCTTCTTCTTCTTCTTCTTCTTCTTCTT
>LOEQ01009957.1:46677-61195 GCA_001685075.1 Bramus lutescens | reverse complement strand
CACAGCTTAGATTCTTAAGCGCTTAGCGATTTAAAAGCACAAAACAAAAATGTTCCTGGACAGTAAAAATGTTACAGACAATGCAATAGGACAGATTCAGACATAAAATTCTTCTAAATGGATCATAGTGTTAGATAGACATTTGTAGGCTTGGGAGAGAAAAGAAAAAGAACATAGAGAATAAATTTAATGCTTAAAAATGAGGGGTATAGATTAAAAGAAATTAAGAAAAATAAGCCATGTAAAAACGGAAAATTCACAGAGAGCTTGGATTCTGTATATTGTACTTTCTTTGAAGTTTTTGACTGTGAAGGAGCTAAATACAGAGAGACATTTCATTCTGTAGTCTGCAAAGATAATCCAACACCTGTATTATAAGGCTGTCTTGACTTTGGAATTTGGGTCTAAGGATATGATACTTTGGAAAAGATATTCTTCTTTTGTTTTACAATTTAGGGATTACAAATTTTCTATGAATGACCTGAAAATTCTCTGACTTTCCACTCTTCTTGTTGTAATATCACCCTTTTAATTTCTGATTTTGTTAATTTGAATATTTTCTCTCTGCCTTTTGGTTAGTTTGGATAAAGGTTAGTCTAATTTTTGACTTTCTAAAAATAAACACACTTTGTCTCATAAATACTTTTTATTGTTTTTTTTATTTTGTTAATTTCTGATCTCAATTTTATTATTTCCTGCCATCTATTTCTCCTGGGTGAGTTTGCTTCTTTTTGTTCTAAAATTTTCAGGTGTTCTGTTAAATCACTAGTGTGGAATTTTTCCAGTTATTATGTTGTCTTTGAGTGATATGAGCTTTCCCCTTAAAAATTCTTTCCTTGTTTCCCATAATTTGGATATGTTGTGTGGTCCTTTTCATTGAATTTTAGAAAGTCTTTAATTTTTTTCTTTATTTCTTCCTTCAGCCATTGGTGATTCAGGTGAGCATTGTTCAGTTTCCATGTGTTTGCGGGCTTTCTGTCATTAGTGTTGCTCTTGAATGCTAATTTTAAGCCATGGTGATACAATAAGATACATAGGTTATTACAAAATTGTTTTGTATCTGTTGAGGTTTGCTGTGTTACCTATTATGTGGTCAATTTTCAAGAAGGTTTCATAAGGTGCTGAGAAGAATGTATATTCTCTCATGTTTAGATGGACTGTTCTAGGGATGTCTGCTGAGTACATTTGAGTCATAACATCTGTTACTTGTCTTCTTTCTCTCTTAAGTTTCTGTTTGACAGCGTGGGGTGTTAAAGTTTCCCACTATTAGTGTCTGGGGATTAATGGGTGAATGAAATTTTACTAATTTTCTTTTACATAAGAGAGTGCTCTTGTATTTGTTGCATAGAAATTCACAACAGAGATTTCCTCTTGATGGATTTTTTCCTGTGAGAAATATGAAATTGCCTTATTTTTATCTTTTGAATGATTTTAATTATAAATATATTTTTTTAGATACTAGGATAGCTACAACAACCTGTTTCTTAGGTCCATTTCAAATATATTTTCTCTACCCTCTGCTCTGAGGTGATTTCTATCTTGAGGTTCAGGTATGTTTCTTGTATGCAGCATTCTGTTTTCTTATCCAATCTGTTAGCCTGTGTCTCTTAATAAATTAGTTGAGTCCATTTATATTAAGGGATATAACTGACTAGTAATTGTTAGTTTCTGTTATTTTTGTTTTCATTGTTGGTGATGTTATTTTTTCTCTTTTTTGGAATTTGTTGCTGTGAGATCATATATTGCCTGTGTTTTTGTGGATATAGATAATTTCCTTGTGTTTTTAGTTTTCTTTCTAGTACTTTGAGTAGGACTGTGTTTGTGTATAGGCATTGATTAAATATGGTTCTGTCATGGAATATGTTATCTATGGGGATTGAAAGATTTGCTGGGTATTATAGTCTGTGGTCCATTTATGTCTTCATAACACTTGACCAGGATTTTCTGGCTTTCATTAAGAAGTCAGGTGTAATTCCCATAGGTTTGCCTTTATATGTTACTTGAACTTTTCCCTTTGCAGCTCTTAATATTCTTTCCTTATTTTGTATATATATAATGATTTGATTACTATGTGATGAAGGAACTTTTTTCTACTCCAGTCTATTTTGTCTTCTGTAAGCTTCTTTCTTTGTATGCATATTCCTTCTTTAGGTTTGGATAGTTTTCTTCTATGATTTTTTGAATATATTTTCTGTAATTTTGATTTGGACTTATTCTCCTTCTTCTATCCCTATTATTCTTAAAGTTTGGTCTTTTCATGGTGTCCCATATTTCCTGGATAATTTTGTTATGTTTTGTGAGATTTAACATTTTCTTTTACTGATGAGTCTATTTCCTCTATCATCTCTTCTTCAATACTTGAGATTCTCTCTTCCTTCTTTTTCACTGTGCTGTTTATGTTTGCATTTGTGTTTCCTGATCATTTTAACATATTTTCCATTTCCATAATTCCCTTGTTTTTTTTAATTGGCTCTATTTCAGTTTTCAAATCTTGAATCATTTCTTTCACTTGTTTGATTGATTTTTTTCTTGTTTTTTTTTAAGTTATTTGCTGATTTCTCCCAATTTTTGTTTATCTTTTCTTCCATTTCTTTGAGAGAATTTTTTATTTCCTCTTTAAGGGCCTCAAATATTCTCCTTATGTTGTTGTATTGGGGTGTCCAAGTCTTCCTGTTGTGGAGTCACTAGGTGTTGTTGGTGACATGTTGATCTTTGTGATGTTGAGTGTATTCTTATCTTGTCTACTGATCTTTTTCTTTTATTGATATAATTGTGACTATGTCTCTATTGATCATTCTTCCAGGTATCAGTGGGACCAAGGCTCAGGTCATTGTTCCTTGTGGTGGAGTTGGTACCATGATTCAATTAAGTTCAGAGGTCACTTGGCATTCCTGGAGTTTGCTCAGTGTTCCCACTGTTTGCAATCCTGAAAGTTATTTTGGCCTGCTCCAATTGAAGTCACTTTCTTAAGCCTGATCCTGCAGAGTGCACTGGATCAGGCCTGGTCACACAGAGGTGGTTGACTCAGGCATGCTCCCATGGAGGTTGTAGGCTTAGATGTACTCTGAAAGAGGTCATTGGCTCAGACCTGCTATGGCAGAGGTTGGTCACTCAGGCCTGGTTCTACAGAGGTTGCTAGCTTTAGCCTACCCTATCAGAGGTATTTTGCTTGATCCTTCTCTAGTGGAGGTCACTGCCTAGGGCCTGTCCAGTGGAGTTTTTTAGCTCAGGCCTGCTTCTGTAGATGTCCCTAACTTGTGCCTGTTCCTGTGCAGGTTGTTGGCCTGGGCCTGGGCCTGTGAGGATTACTTACTTGGGCCTGCTATGGCAGAGGTTGCTGGCTGAGGTCTATTCCCACAGAGTTCACAGGTTCAGGCGTGCTCCCTCAGAGTTGGTTCTCCTAGAGTGGCTCCTTCAAAGTTTACTGGATCTGGCTTCCTATGGTGGAGGCTGCTGACTTGGGTCTCAAAATCTTTTTTTTTTTTTAATGGGCAAGGTTCTTTGTCAGTAGAGTCAGTCTTTACTTCTCTCTTTATCCATTTTCTTTCAAGGGATTCTAATTATAATGAGGCAGTTCTGATAAACTTTTGCTTAGTTCCATCAAAACAAAATTGCATTTAATGGGAACTTGCTCTCACGGCACATTACCAAAATATCCTTTTGTACCAAGTACCTAATGATTTCATTAACTTATATTTTCCATTCAACTTTGAATTCACTAAAAGACTTAGCTGTTATAGGATAATTCTCTGTGACTCTCACATCTTTTCATGATTTAGATGGAAGTGAATTTTCAGATACTCTTTTCTAGAATACTTGAGAAACACAAATGATTTCTTCACAAAAGAATGGCAAGTTTGGCTTTCAATCTATTATAATAAGCATAATGTCCCATACCTCATCAAAGCCTGATATGTTTACTAACTAAAATATAGAACTCATATACTCTAAGTTCATTATTATTTTTCTATAATGCAGGCAATTCTATATTCTGGTATTATATGCATGTTTAAACAGCACCCCATGGGATACAAATCTTCATGAAGTAGCTGTAGTACTATCACTGTGTTTATTACAATTTTCATTTCTGATATAGTATTTTATTTTCTCCAGCATCTAATTTGTTCAGCTACTGTCGATGAAAAACTATCAAACTAAAGCATAAACTTCTAAGTTTAGAAAAATTTCAGGACTCTCAAATATCTCCATATTTAGGAGGATATACTCCAGCAGAGAAGAGAGAGACATCTCCTATAAAAGATTATCATATAAAAATATGGAAACATCAATAAATATTATTTAAATTTTCCTCTTGTAAAATAATTATCTATTATGAGTTGTAGACAACTAGTATTATTTAAAACATTATTTTAGTTATTAACTCTAATACTTTAAATCATTACATAATTTCAGTTGTACTCTGCATTTTCCTAATATTTTAAGATTACTTGAAATGAGAAACTAAAAAAATAAATATGTATATACCAGTATTAATAGGCTCATTCAGACTTCTCTGACATATTTTGGGGGGGGCAAAAATGAGTTACTGAGTACTGAGCAGTTCCTTTCTCAGAGAATGCGTAACACATTATTTAGGTCATGGAAACTGATTAGAATTGAACTCATGACAAATACTGTGGTAAACATACTTTCTGCAGCTTCTTTTGTATGTGAAATACAACTTTCAGTTGTGACTGTAAAATAAAAGATATCAACATTAATCCTAAATTCAGCTGTTCTTTGTACTCTTTGGTTTAATGTTAGAAACACTTTGTTAGCATATGTCATGATTCATTTGCAGGAATCTACAACTGCATTCAAAAGTTCTGAAACTGTCACATTGTAAGAAAACAACTGGGAGAAAATTGTTGAAAAAGTTATTTAAAATCACCAGCAATGCATTTTTCTCCTATAGAAATAATTGAGTAACTGTATGTTACACTGGTGATAATTTAATTATTGTAAGCACCATAATTTGTAATATTCCATTGTCAGAATAATGTCATCTAAATCATAATACATTGCATTTCACTAGAAAAAAAGAACATATAATGGCAGCCATAACTCTAAATTCACTTCATAAATATGTAAATTTGCAATGTATGACAAATATGTAAGCAGTCATTACTTTTTGTAAAAGTTTGAGTCTTAGGTACCCTTAAATTGTATAGTAAAAATATTTCAATGATTTGTCCAAATTAAACTACTTATGTCATAAATTGTAATATATTTAACCATTAGTAATAAATTACGTGTATTTTATAAAAGTCTGAAATGATGTTATTTTATCCACTAAGGGTTATCAATGACCAGAATTTATGCTGAGACAGACATTTGATAATCAAACAATTACAATATCAAAGTTTTAACCATCCCACTCCTCCAAGCTCTCCCAAACCCTCCCCTTCTCCCCTTTCCTTCCCCCTTTCCCCTTCCCTCTACTGCCCCCCCACACTCCCATGCTCCCAACTTCTGCCTGGCAATCTTGTCTGCTTCCAATTTCCAGGTGGATCTATATATGTGTTTCTTTGGGTTGACCTTATTACATAGCTTTTCTAGGATGATGAACTATAGGCTCAATGTCCTTTGTTTATGGCTAGAATCCACTAATGAGTGAGTACATACCATTTTCAAATTTTGTGTCTGTGTTATCTCACTGATGATATTGTTTTCTACTTCCATTCATTTGTATGCAAAATTCAAGATGCCATTGTTTTCTACAGCTGAGTACTACTCTAATGCGTAGATGTGCCACACTTTTTTATCCATTCTTCCATTGAAGGGCATCTAGGTTATTTCCAGGATGGATTAGATGGAGGAAGGATGGATATTGGAGCAGGGAAGGATTTATCTTAATTGAGGGAGCCATCTTGGTGTTGGCATGAGGCTTGGCTTTGGAGGCGTTTCCAGGAGTCCACGGGGATGAGCCCAGCTAGTACCCTCGACAGTGGAGGAAAGGGTGCCTGAACTGGCCTTGTCCTGAAGTCAGACTGATGACTACCTTGAACATCATCATAGAACCTTTGTCCAGTGATGGATGGAGACAGAGACCCACATTGGAAAACTGGACTGAGCACCCAAGGTCCAGTTGAAGAGCAGAAGGAGGGAGAATATGAGCAAGAAAGTCAGGACCACAAGGGGTTGGTTCACCCACTGGGACAGTGGGCCTGAGATAATGGGAGCACACCAGCTCCAGCTGGACTGGGAATGAATAAGCATGGGATCAAACTGGACCTGCTGAATGTGGTTAACAATTATTGCAGACTGAGGGACCAATGATAATGGCACTGGGATTTGTCACTACTCTACGTACTGGCTTCTTTTGGATCCCATTCTCATTGAAAGCATACCATCCTAAGNGTTTTATTTATAAAGGAATAAAAAATAAAAATATTACTTGGAAGGTACAACCTTTTAATCCCATCTATAGGCAAGAGGAAATAGATATTGATATGGATGGGCAGAGAGAGTAATATAAGGCTAGAGTAGACAGGAGGTCTGTACCTTTTGTTTGATGACTTGGTAGAGATAAATAGTCTGTCTAGTGACTGGCTTCTTTATTTCTATGATCTTTCAGCATTTACACTGATATTTGCCTATGGGTTTTTATTATTAAGACCAAGTAGAGTTCTTGTTACATCTGGAACCCAACATGGGGCTGCCACTGGTGTTTGTGAGCTGGAAAGGCCAATAAATGCCTGCTCTAGTCTTTCTCCATAATTCAGAAATGCAGTTACATTATTATACTTACATCAATCTGCTAGTCAGACTCATGTATTCTTTGCTGTAGCTTCATGAATGTTGTCATGGACTTGTCAAAAAAATTCCTTCTGGTCCTTGATTTCATGCACAATATTAAGATAGAGTAGTTCCTTCACATTTTTTGCCTGAAAATTTCTCCTCACATATTTGGTCATACTTCCCGTTCAGGCTAGCCAGTTTTTCATATAAATTGGAAAACTTGGTATCCAAATCATTTTTCATGATTTTATATTATGACATATTGACAGTCTCTCTGCTTTTTATATTCTTCAATGCTTGCATGGTATTCTGGAATTTTTTGGAGTTTGGAGACTTCCATGGTAATGTTCTAACTTTATTCTACTTATCTCAGGTTGACTTTCATGATTTCAACCTCTTCCTTGAAGGCTTCCTTTACCTACAGATTATTCATCAAGAATATGGAGGAGTTCTTCTGAATTTTCAGTAAGCTTTTGCAACTTGCTCACTCTCTGCTGCTCTTTTACAGACACCTCTGCCTGTATCTCAGTTCATCTCTTATGTATTCAAGTGTATTGCTGAGAGATGCTTTTAGTGCCTCTACCTGCTCCAATGGGATGGTTAATTCTGCAGAAAATTTTGTTCTGCAAGGACCTCAGAAGTGTATGCAGCTTTTCCTTTTGCCAGCTGTTCATTCTCTTCACACTAAATTATTTTTCGGACAGGTCCTTCAATGGTTTGTTGAATTCTGTTTTCCCACTTAGCACTCTTTCCAATTCCCTGGCTTTTTCCACTTGAAAGTTATTATGTTTCAACTCTTTCTGAAGGGGAAGCAAGATCCTGTATCAGCTGCCAATTCTCTTGCTTGTGCTTCCTGACTTCTTCCCCAATATGACACATGTGCATCTGCTCTTGTAACTGATTATCTCTGTCCCTTCTCTGTGGCCTTGAACTTGGATTCACATTCATCCAAGTAGGCAAGGGGACCATCTTTCAGCTGGATGCATTTCTGGATGCTTTTGAGCTTCTTTTTCTGGGCATTAATCTCAACATGCACCAGAAGGTTTACTTCCTGACCTCAGAGATAGTTTGTCAAGATGGTAGTGTTAGCATCCTGAGTCACCTTCAGTCTTTGAGTTACTGTGCTCTTGATTGCCCTTTCATGCTCATGTAGTCAGCCTTCATTTGATTCTGATTAGCTCCAGATTCCTTCTCAATACTTCAATCTCACCTCGTATTTTTAAAAATTTACATCAAGTAAGACTCTGTTAGTTTCTCAAATGAACTGCTCAGTGATACCTTCACGTTTTTATGAGTTTTGGTGGACAATTTTTAAAAGGGAAAATTAGATAAAAGTGAGTATTTTTTTCCATTTTAAAAAGTAGGAAACACTATTGAAAAGAGAGAGTTTGGTCTCTGTATGATTAAATGATGAATGGACTAAAATGGAACAACTAAATGAAGGGATAATCAACTTAATCATGATTGAAATTATCATTTCAACAATATTTATCATCATTTGACAATTCTTCATCTATCTTTAAAAAATGGGTGGATATGAGTGCCAAGATACAGGCCATAGAAAACTTATGAAAACAGATCATTGAGACATTCAGATTCAGACAGAGGAACTTAAAAGAGAACCTATTTCAGCATTGCATTATAAGGTTAGAGAGGAAGAGCCTAAAGTTTTCAAGCAACCAGCTTTAACTTAGCTATTAATCTTACAGAAATTGCCAAATTATAGATATGCCCAAGACTGTGTAAGAGCTAATTGGATTCCTGTGAAATTATTGGATTTAAGGAGCTTCAAGGAAGCAATAGTTTTATATGGCATGCATTCACCTTTTATGATGGAGATATTATACTTATGCTCAACTTGAAATGGAACTGTCCCTGAATGCTGAAGAGAGAATTGGTTACAGTAGAGTTGGAGACTAGTTCTCAGTTACAGTGGAGGACCTCGTGGAAAGATGAGTCTAAGACCATTGAACAAAAAGTAGGGCAAGATGTATGGAAATCTCCCATGACCAACTTCTTGGAGAAGGAGATTATGCCAATATAAAAAAAATTGTTTTGTATATTGAAACTGCTGAATTTAATCCACATAATACATAATTGACTTTATTATTTATTCAAGTAAAGAAAAAATCGCCTGAATTTATATATATTTATGTGTGTGTATTTCATATATATGTGTGTATGTACATATATATATTTTTGTGTGTATGTGTGTGTGTATTTCAATTTGTAGAATTTAGAAAAATTAAAATATATAACCACACCATTGATAGGAATTTCAGGAATTCAATCGCCAACTGATTTGAGTTCTGAAAAGGATGGTTCTATATTAGCACATTTTCTAGATGTTGTGCTCTTCATGAGTATAACTGGATGAATCAAAACTGACAATGTTCTAGCATGGTCTCAAGTAAAAGGAAATAGGTTTTGCTTTGTATAATATAAAGCATATTACAAATATGCCATACAATCCTACAGGGCAAGCAGTTATAGAACAAATTTAACTCTAAAGGATATGATAAATAAGCAGAAAGGGGAAATTAAGACCCCCAGAAATCGACTGAATAATGCTTCAAAGACTTTGAATTTTCTAAATGCTAATGAGAAAGAAACAACATCAGTGGAGAGACTTCGGAAAATAGAAAACACTACAGAATTAGATCAGCATCTGTTTTAATGATGTGTTGACCTCAGAATGGAATCAAGGATATGTGTTATATTTGGAAAGGCATTTTGCTTTCTCATTCCACAGAAGAAAAAAAAAACTATGGATGCCATCAAAATTGATAAAGTTTCTATTCAAGCAAGAAATAAACTTCTTGATTAGAGAAGGTGATAATTCATTAAATACCATAACCATTTAACTTATACTTACTTATATAACAAAAGAAAAATGCTTCTCATTTGATTATATATAACTTGCCAAAAGGAAACCTCCCAAAAGTCAGATTGGGGCATGGTTTTGTTTTTGTCTTTTTAGGAGAATGAAGGCATCATGTTAAGGAATCTGAAGACCACTGGACAAATTAGACATGTGAAAAAAATAGACAAAGAAAAAGAGTAAATTGGCCTCTTGATATATCACATTTTCAAAAGTATTGAATTTCATAAATCTTCCCATATTTTTGCTTCTGCTGATCTCCACAAACATATAATACAATTTGTACTTTTTGTAGTTTGAATTCCAATTAAAAATTAAAGCTGGCTTTGCAGTTGGTGTGTGGTAATCTCCTTCTCTAACCCCAAGCACAATTGTAAAATAACTTATTCTAAAAAATAAAAGTTTCATCTAGCTTTCTTTACATGATTTCATGTTTGAGTCTCTATCAGGTAAGTAGAAATTATATTTTTGCATTTTAGATATATATAGCAGATTATGGTCATTTAACTATTTTGAGATATGCTGAATATGACATTTAAAGCACTTCAGATTTCTGCAATGAACCATGACCATGCCTATCAGTGACCTTTGAAGTCTCTAAAAGGATGATGATGTCCCACACTGATGATTCCAACAGGACTATGATAACATCACTAAGCTCGAAAACACCATTTAATAATAACTTTTGGACTACAAATTGCTCAAGGCCATTACAAATTGCTTAGCTGAGATGGTGGAGCCTCACAGACTACTCTTACTGGGACTTGAGACAAACTCTGCACTTTCCCATTACTAGAGACTAGATAAAAAATGATACTGCTACCTCTCCCAGGACTTGAAAATTAACCCAAATTTTATTTTCAAGATCTCCTAAAGATACCATCACCACCAAATAGCAGAAAGTAAATTTAAGAACATGACACTCACATCTCCAAGAGTAATTGCGTGGTTTTGGTCTTTTATTGTTTAAGGTGGTCTGTTACAATGTGTTATTTGTAGCAGTAAAGGAAAAGCTGAACTATGGAGATTAGATCCAGGGTTCTTGTGTTGAAAATTGGGTATAGATAAGATAGGACAAAAGGATAGATTACTGAATATACTCTGAGAAGAAAAAGGGGGGATGAAATGGTAAATTATTCAATCTACATTTAATCCATATAAGCAGCTACTACTTTTAATTATCTTACAGTGGTCTAATTTTTGTATACTGATAAAAATTAAAAGATTTTTCATTTGAAGAATCTATGCATGCATTTCTAATCTTGTTTAAGCTATTGTACTTATACAGCTAATTTAACAGTGTATTGCAAATTTCTAGTTCTTAAAAGTTAATATTATTAACTACTTAGGGTAATGAATAATGTGTGTTAATAATTAGTTACCTATTATAATCAAACTTGAAAACATATTATGTATGCTTGCATGATAAAACAGACATATAGTTTAGATAGTAGTTTGGTTTCAAACATATGATAATACTTTTATGACTATGAGACCTTTCAGCTCCTGGCAGGTAAATCTACTTCAGAGATGATGGCCATCAAAGAAACCCCAAATGGAATTTACTTTCTCTGAGGCAAATTTTAATCACTCAGAAAGAAATCTCCTTTTCCTCAACAGCTGAAATTATGTTGTTCAAATTTGACAAGCAGGACACAAAAGAGAGACTGCTGAACTTTGAGAAAGATAAGGTAAGACAGCCCTTCAAAATGTATTGCTTCTAAGAAAAGTCTGTCAGATATAAGAGGATTATAGGCTGAAGATTGATGTGCAAACATTGCAGAGGAACATTAGGTAACTGTACAGGCAGCCATGTGTTCCTGTCATTTCTCACATATTTTTGCAAGTTACTAGCTAGCATTTCCTGCTTTCTTGGGTAATATTTCCTATTTGAGTCTGTGATGGAGTTGAAGATGATATAGTTGTAATTATATTTTTAATTGTTATGAGATTCAGAAAAGAAATTCAATAAAGAAATGTTAAATATATAAGGTTGAGTCATAAAAAGACAGTTTTCGTAATGCAAGTTAGAATAGAAAGTGAATTAATTTCAACCATTTAGACTTAACAAAATAGTATTGCTAATAGAGCATTTTCTCTGAATTTGTCAAATGTTTATGGACTAGTCATTGTTGATGTATTTATTTCCAATCTATACTATATATCGTTATTGTGTCTGTTGTATATGTTTTTTTCTTGTTTTAGTTATAACCTTCTATTTTATTTTAGATGAAAATGAGAAATTTGCTATTTTGTTTGTGATCTAACATATAAAGCTTGCCTGAAGATCAGAGGATGAATCTATCTATCAATTAACCATAGAGACCAGGCAGAGGTGGAAAGCAGCACTGATCCCAGTACTTGGAATCTTGTGCCTTTGATGCCAATACTTGGCAGGCTCACACAATTAATACCAACACAAGGGACGTGGAGACAGTAAATGATACAGCTGGGCAGAGAGGAATATAAGCAAAAGGAGACAGGAGCTCAGCCCATTGTTCTGGGGATTTAGTAGAGGTAAGAAATCTGTAGTATCTGTGTCCTTTATTTCTCTGATCTTTCAACATTTACTGTAATATATGACTCCAGGTTTTTTATTATTACAACCACTTAGAATTCACAGCAAAAGAATGGGTGATGGCTAATCTTTATAGTAAACTTGACTACATCTTCATTGATTAAAATATAAGCTGCTGCACATTCCTTTAAGAAATTTTTTGAACGGATTACATGAAGCAAGTAGACACAGTAAATGTGGGTGATTCCTTCTGGTAATATTCTAGGTAAAAGGGCATAGGAGGACAGTTTGCTTTTTCAGTGATTGATCTCACTCAGCTGGCAAGTTCATCTATCCTATTGCATGGAAAGAGGTTTTAATCCTTGTCAAGAATCAAACTCTTTTCAAAAGTGACTAATATTTTATATTGTTTATAGTAATTTATGAGTTTTAATTTTTCCATATTCTTGTCTCCATTATAATACTCTAATTATTATATACTCATTATAATACAGTAACACTCTTATATTCCAGCCACACTATTGACTTGGTAACAATAGTTACAATTAGTACTTCTTATATACATAATGGAATTGAACACTTAGCCATATATTATATTTTATTTTCTGATTATAGTAAAGTGAATCCATCCCAAGATCAGAGAAATTGTTGTAACTTCATTATATATTAGAGTTCCTGATAAGTATTTTTAATATATAAATGTGAATTAAAATAAGATGAATAATACATACAGAAATGTGAATACTTCTTAGTTTCCCCAAATTTATAACCTCAATTTTATAAATTATAAGAATATTATATACAATACATTATTTATCCTGTCAGTACCATTATTTTGTAAAGAATATTTTTATGGATTTTGCCTACTAACATTCCTCATACACAGTATGAACAAAAAGTTCATATAGAAAATTTAAATTTAAATGTGTATGAGTATTTTTCCATGCATATATGTCTCTATATCACATGCACTCAGTGTCTTATAGGTCAAGAAACCAGAAGATGACATTGCATCCCATGTAACTGGTGTTACACACAGTTGTAAGTAATCATGTGGGTTGTGAAAATTGAGCCTAAGTACTTTGAAAGAGCAGCCAGTTCTCTTAACCATTGAGTAATGTCCTCAGCCCTAGTCTATCAGTTTTATATTTGCATATCTCAGGATATTTTATAAAAATCTGTTTCATATATTTTAAACAATTATTCAATTTTATCTTGAAAAATTTGCTATTAAAAACTGATTATTGAATTATTACATTATTAAAATTCTGTATTTCTTTAATCTCTTTTACATGTTACTCATATTTTGCTGAAAAGAAAACAAATATAAGTATAAAGAAGGGAATCATTGAATATTTTTCCTCTAGGTTAGAAAAAAGTAGCATTTAATATTCCTAATCAAAATCACATATATATAATTTTTCATACAATTATGTAGAACATATTATGGGGAATTACATCATTTCTATAAATATTCCTAAAATATAAGAAATTCTGTGTTATCAATCTAATTACTACCATAGGATAAGACATAGTAAGATTAGTATCCCACTATTACACTTGAATTATATCATAAAACATACATTTATAAAATTGAAAACATAGTTAATTATTTAAACCTAAAGTCCCTTCCTCACAATTTGTGTGAATGTCATTATCTTTCCTTATCATTAAGAAATATATTAAAAATTGATATGTCATGAAATATATACTTGGTATGTGTGAAATAGTAAAATAACTAGATTTTCTGAATATAAAGTTTTGACATTTGCAAAGCATTATTATTAGCATTCAATAGAATATTACTTTCCTCTTCTGAATGCTCTTGACATAAAAAGAGGCATCCTTAACAAAAAATTTACCTCTTATAACTGCAGCTGAGGTATCTTATTGAATAAAGCACTCTGCTCTTTTATTTAATTACAGAACATTCAATCTAATTATAAATATAATGATATCACTACTGTTAATACTAGAGCAGACTAGAGCAGTGTTATTCAATGAAATCAGTATTTGGTGATGAAAATATCTATAGTTGAAGCAAATCAGTGACCTGAAAATAGTCAAAAAGAATTGTTGAGATTTCCATGATACACTTTCATCTTTTTCAAGGTATACTTTCTAGGACAATATTAAGAAAGGGCGTTCTTCTTTTCCTTAATCCCAGATACACTTATTTTTCCTGTCTTTATTAGCTATAGAAAAGACATATATTCTCACTGAGTTTTTTTTTTCTCATCATAAAGTATAATATGACAGTTTCAGAGTCTAGACACAATGCTTCACAGAGCAGGCCACATTTGGTTGTGTTATCTAACTAGAACATCCATACATAATGTATCATTTCTACTATAAAATGAACATAGTATGTTAAGAAA
>LOEQ01009957.1:29514-40271 GCA_001685075.1 Bramus lutescens | reverse complement strand
GGGGTATAAGCTAGCCGTGCGGGAGCCGGCCAGACGAAAGCAGGCCCTTCCCCCTCATTACTACAATTATCTGTTCTTTATTTAATTTTCATATCTGATACATCTCAAGAAAAATGTTTATTTCCTTAGGTTTTGCAGTTTTGTGGAGTATATGTTTTTAAAGTATGATGTAATGATTCTTGGGATTTCATCAGTGTCTGTTGTTATGCCCTTTTTTATTTTCTTAATTTGGTTATTTTTTTCTCTGCTTTTTGTTTATGTTGGATATGGGTTTCTATCTTGCTAATTTTCTCAAAGAATCAGTTCTTTCTCTCATTGATTATTTGTACTGCTCTCTTAGCTTCAATTTTACTATTTTTAATCATCAATTTGATTATTTCCTGTCATCTACTCCTTCTGAGTAAGTCTGTTTCTTTTTATTCTAGAGAATTTAGCTGTGCTGTTAAGCTGCAAGTGTGAGATTTCTTAACTTTTTTGTAAGCACTTAGTGCTATGAACTTTCCTCTTAGCCCTGCTTACAAACTATTCCACTGATTTGGGTATGTTGTGCATTCATTTTTGTAGAATTTTAGGAAATATTTAATTTCTCTCTTTATTTCTTCCTTTATCCAGGGGTAATTCAATTGATCATTGTTCAATTTTCATGAGATTTTAGACTTCCTGCAATTAGTATTGTTGTTGAACTCTAACTTAAAGTCATGGTGATGATAAGATACAGGGGATTATTACATATTTTTTGAATCTGTTCAGGATTTCTTTGTCAATGAATATGTGGCCAATTTCAGAAAAGGGTCAATGAGGTACTGAAAAGAAAGTATATTCTTTTGTGTATTAATGAAATGCTTTATAGGTGTCTGTTAAGTCCATTTGAGTGATAACATCTGTTAGTTCTATTATTTCTCTGTTAAGTTTCTGTATGTTAAATCTGTCCATTGGTGAGAGTGGGGTGTTGAATTATTGTAATATTAGTGTGTGGGATTTGATGCGTGATTTATGGTTTAGTAATGTTTCTTTTACCTATGATGGTACTCCTGTATTTTGGGCATAGATGTTTAGACTTGAGACTTCATCTTGATAATTTTTTCTTGTGATGACAATGAAATGTTCTTTATATCTTTTGATTGATTTTAGTTTGAAATCTATTTTCTTAGATATTAGGATAGCTACACCCATCTATTCCTTAAGTCATTTTGATTGGAAAACTTTTTCAGAACTCTTTATTCTGAGGTAATGTCTTTCAGGTTGAGGTGTGTTTCTTGCATGCTGGAGAACGATGTATCCCTTTTTATATAGATTGTATTAGCCTGTATCTTTTTATAGGTGAATTGAGTCAAGTGATATTAAGAGACATTAATGACCAATTATTAATTTCTGTTATTTTTATGTGGTGGTCTTTATGGTGTTTTCCTTCTTTGGGGTTTGCTGTTTTGAGGTTATCTGTTGCATGTGT
The DNA here is from genome assembly GCA_001685075.1 of Bramus lutescens. Classification (NCBI taxonomy): domain Eukaryota; kingdom Metazoa; phylum Chordata; class Mammalia; order Rodentia; family Cricetidae; genus Bramus; species Bramus lutescens. The sequence continues at coordinate 38,821 of LOEQ01009957.1, read as the reverse complement.
TTTCATGGGTTTAGTTAATTTCTTTGGGTTGTCTTTTCCTTCTAGGACTTTCAGTAAGGTTGGGTTTGTGGACAGGTATTTTTCAAATCTGGATTTGTCATGGAATATCTTGTTTTCTCCATCTATGGTGAGTAAACGTTTTGCTGGCTATAACAGTCTGGACATGTATCTGTGGTCTCTTAGTGTTTGCAGCCCATTTGTCTTTGAACTCCTTGCTTTCAGAGTTTCCACTGAGTTGGGTGTAATTCTGATAAGTCTGTTTTTATATGTTACTTCATGTTTTACTTTGTAGCTCTTAATACTCTTTTTTTATTCTGGTTTTTGCTTGTTTGAGACAAGGTTTCTCTCTAGCTTTGGAGCCTGTCCTGGAACAAGCTCTTGTAGACCAGGCTGGCCTCAAACTCACAGAGGTATGCCTACCTCTGCCTCCTGAGTGCTGGGATTAAAGGTTTGCACCACCCATGTCCAGCTTCTTTTTATAATGTATTCTGTATGGTTAGTGTTTTATTTTCTGGCAAGAGGACTTTTTGGTCCAGTCTATTTGGTGTTCTGGAAACATCTTGTACCTTCATAAATACATCCTTTTGTAGGTAGGGAAATTTTTCTTTTGTGATTTTTTGAATNGAGCCTGTCCTGGAACAAGCTCTTGTAGACCAGGCTGGCCTCAAACTCACAGAGGTATGCCTACCTCTGCCTCCTGAGTGCTGGGATTAAAGGTTTGCACCACCCATGTCCAGCTTCTTTTTATAATGTATTCTGTATGGTTAGTGTTTTATTTTCTGGCAAGAGGACTTTTTGGTCCAGTCTATTTGGTGTTCTGGAAACATCTTGTACCTTCATAAATACATCCTTTTGTAGGTAGGGAAATTTTTCTTTTGTGATTTTTTGAATATATTTTCTGTGCCTTTGAGCTGGAGATCTCTTCTTTCTTTCCCTATTTTTCTTAGGTTTGGTCTTTTCATGTTTTCCCCTATTTCTTGGATGTTTTGTGTTAAGAATTTCTTAGTTATAACATTTTCTTTGACTGATGAGTCCATTTTCTATATTAAAACTTCAAATCATTAGATTATCTCTTCCATTTATTGTATTCTGTTAGTAAAGCATGCATCTGTAGTTACTGTTTGTTTACCCAGATTTTCCATTTTCAGCATTCCCTGTTTTTTTTTTTAATTCCTTTATTGCCTCTATTTCACCTTTCAATTCTTGACCTGTTTTATTTGTTTGTTTCACCCGTTTATTTTTTCTTGGCTTTCTTTAAGAATTTTTTTATTTCATCCATTTTTTGTCTTTTCATACATTTATTTAAGAGAGTTTTTCTCTTCCTGCTTAAGAGTTTCTACTATCTTCATAGAGTTATATTCAACATCACTTTCTTCTGCTTCTTCTGGTTTAGTACCTTCAATTTTTACTGTTGTAGGACTACTGGCTTTTGATGTTGCCATGTTACTGTATTAGTTGTTCAATGGGTTCTCACATTGATGCCTACCCACTTCTTCCTTTAATTGGTGCAGGAAGTATTTTGGCTTCTTAGTACAATCCTTGTAGTCATTTCTTTGTGTGTCTCAGTGATCTTCTTTTGGACCAGTCATTGCAGGTGATGTCAGTGTCTAAGAGCACTGTTCTTGGTCCACTCTGTGCAGTACCTGTCTGTGTCAGGGAGCTGATGAGATCTCAGGGGATGGATGGGTTTGGGGAAAGAGTGGGTCTTATTGTTTACTATATCCAGTGGGAGCTGCTGGAACAGCCTAACTGCAGTAGGTTTGCTTGCTTGCTAGCTAGTGTTGATGGAGAGAACTTGGAGTTTTGTCCCAGGGCCTAGGGCCAAGAAGCTTGGTTGTCAGCTGAGGGGCTGGTTACTCACTACTGGGTCTGATTTGTGCAGTTGTAGTCTGTCTCACTAAGGCATTGAAGTTATGGGGGATGGGTATTGGGAGGAAAATGGAATTTGTAGATCACAGTGTCTAGTGGGAAGGACCTGGAATAGCCTGCCTGCATGAGGCTTGCCTGATGACAGGCTTGTGAAACTGAGGCATGTGGGAGAATGGCCCAGGGTTTTGCCCTAGGGTAAAAGGCCTAGATAATGGGTTGTACAACTAGGGAACTGGCCACTCACCTCTTAGTTCACTCTGCAGTCACAGTCTGTGTCTCAGGTAGCTGCTGAGGTTATGGGGGAGAGGTGGGCATGGTGACAGAGACTTGGAGACTACAATGTCCAATCATAAAATTGTTTATTGGTGGCTTTTATTTGTTTTAATATATGTGTTACCATTGGGAAGCACATATGATAGTACAAGGAAAACTTACATATGTCACTTCAAACCATTTATCCATGTGTTTTCCAGGAATCAGAATGAAGTTTTCAAGATTCACAACTAGCTCATTTACCATCTGCGTTATAGTGCTAGTACACAAAATAATTATGAGATAAAAATCAGTTAAGATATTAGATTTATGCCTGAGAGTACTTGGTAAAGTGGATTCATTCTGAAAGGAATTAACAATTACTTAAAGAATTCATAGTTTAAACACGTAGAAATGAAGAATTGCATTTGACAAGTATAATAGTCAAGTTGTCTGAAGGCAAAGTGTATATATATATATACATATACAACATATACATATACATTTCATTCTCTGCATGAAAAAATTTCTAAAGTATTTTTCTCAGATCTAGTTTATTTTGTCTTATATTTCCTGAAAAATCTCATAATTTTGCTCTTTATAATAAATGATAATCTATTTTATATACACATAGGACATCTTCTATTTTGATTCTCCAATAGAACTGTCAAATGATATCTTTATAACTTAGATTTATGAATCATAATATAGGCAAAAAGATACAAGAATCTACAAAAGTGATTATTCAGTAATACACAGTAAAATAAAACCCAAAACAAAGTAGATGCTTGGGAATCAAATGCTCAGTATGTTAATGTTTGCCTTAATTTTAAGTACCACATACTAAACTAGCATTAGAGGTTGATACAGAATATTGTTTTCAACCTAACTTCAATTGATTCAATAAAAATTCCTGAAGTACATATATAAATTTTCTAAATATCTGGGATCTTATTTAGCAGTTCAATTGCTGTGAAGAGACACCATGACCAAAGCAACTCTTATAACGAAAAACATTATATTGAGTAGCTTACAGTTCAGAGATTTTGTCCAATACTAACACAGTGGGATATCAAAGAGTATAGGTAGATACAATACTTGAGATGTAGTTGAAAGTTCTATATCTTCTCCAGGAAAGAGAAACTGGTCTCAGTGGACATAGCTTGAGTATATATGAGACCTCAAAGCCCACCTTCAGAGTGTTTCATCAAGACCACTCATACTCTAACAATGTCAAACATCCTAATACTGCCACACCATTTGGCGGCTATTTTATTTCTAACTAGGACATTTAGAGAATCAATATCTATAACCAAAATAACCCTTATAAAAGATAACATTTAGTTGGGGCTTGTTTGTTTTCAGAAATTTAGTCCATTGCCTTAATGGTGAAAAGCATCCAGAAGATATGATGCTCAAGAAGTGGCTGAGAGTTCTACATTCAGATCTATAGTTGGTTGTTTTATACACTTTGGTCTTTGATGCCCTGTCACCCACCTCTCAAATAAATATATAGAGTCTTATATTTAATTATAAATGTCTGTGCTGTGGGACCTCCTTCAGCCAATAGTAGCCTTTAAGATACCAGCCTAGTTGGGTGTGGTCTATTACATTATAAATGCAGCTGTACAGCTTGTGCTTGCTCTCTCACTTCTGGCTCTTGCTTCTTGCTGCTAGATTCGATTCCTTTTTCCTGTTTATGCAGGGGACTGTGATCTGTGAGTCTAACCTTAAATAAATAACCCTTCGTTATACATAATTCTGATATAGTATGGGATTATTTTGTAATCATCTGGAACACTAGTATAGGAACCACTCCACCCTTTTTGGGATCAGTTCACCAGCTACATGGTGCATATGGTATTGACTCTCTTGCCCGAGGTTCTAGCCTGCATTCAGAAGCAGCAGGCTGCTGCTTGGTGCACACCAGCTCATGACTCATACACTGCCACTCAGTACATTACATCCCAGCCTACATGGTACTGCCTGCAATCCCCACTGAACACAAAGTCTTCAACTCAAACTAACAGAAAACTTTAAGTTTTCTATTTATTCTGGGCCCAAAATCACAGAATCATTTGATCACCTTAATACTTGCTCTTAATTTGTTAAACAAAACAAATTTTTTAATACTTAAGTAAGCAACATGTGCTGTTCACTGCTGCTAGTAATTCTCTGCCATGCAGCTACAACTGCAACACCTGCTAGCCAATAAGGATTATTTCACCTACTCTAATTCATTGTTCTTATGAATGGTTGGATTTGAAAAACTACAAAAATTATGGAAAACATAAATATGTTCAATAATTATTTTGATTATACTATGGATGTTTTTCTTACAAAGCTTGTGTGATTTTCCTTTTACATCCCTTTATTTGATTCTAGGAATTAGTTTTGTCTTTTTTTCATTTTATCTCATTAAAAATGGTTTAAAATCAGGGCCAAGAATGAGACAGTTTTAGAAATAATATAACCTTTACAGATGAATAATGGACTGCTAGTTGAGAAGATCAATACTATGGAGAGGTATAGCATCAATGTGACAGATTTATCTGAAAGAATTTGTGCTGTTGAATTTAACAATTTGAATCTATTGAAAAGTTATGATAGATTAACAGATATGGTACCTCTCCAGGAAGGTAATATGATCACGATCAAAATTATGTCCCCCAAGGATGAGATGTTATCTTACTGGAAAAGTTTCATACCTTGAAATTCTCAGTGAGGGCATTAGAAAGAACACTGGACAGGAGATTCCGACTTTACAAAAGACAGTAGTAAATAGAATTAAAGAGATTGAGTAACTTATTAAATTTGCTGAGAAGGGACAGAAAGTAAAAGGACAATATTTAGCATCATCAGTACATGTCAGATATCTGGTAATGGCCTTGGAAAGACAATCTGGCACAAAGTACACTAAGGTACTCATAAAATTACATGGGAATCAATGTGTATGAGTGATCTGAAAGAAATTAAATAAGCAATAGTTTCTTATGGACTACATTCACCTTTTGTCAGGGAAATGGGGAAACCAAACAATAAGGCAAACCTAAACAATTGGCTTCAATTAATCTCAGTGGTCCTAGAAGATGGACTTCAGCTGCTTTGTAAACATTATTGCAGAGAAGAGTCAAAAGTTTTAGAACAACGGGGCAAAAGGAGTTGAGAATTGCCAAGATTAAATTCTTGGCAAGGGTCATTACTCTGATCCTCAGGAAGAGGCTTACTACAATGAACACAGCTTGTCCCTATGAAGCACAGCAGCTTTATGTGATTGGTAAAGGATTCTGGAAACAGGAAAGAGGACTGTAGAAAATTTTATTAAATAAGTGTAATAATTTTTATTGTCCAGCAAGTGTTGCAGTTGCAACCATGTGGCAGAGATATGCAGGGGAGAGACATGAGCAGTGTCTCTGATCTGGTCCCATTCTGGTTCAGCATTCTGTAGCCTACTTAAATATTGAAAAAATATGCTTTGTTTATCAAATTTAGATGAGTTATTTAGAACAATCAAAGCAATTCTGAGAGTTGGTGGTCAGAATAAGAAGGAAGATCAAAGCTTTCCATTAGTCAGGAGCCATGAACTGTGAGCTCCTGGTGAGAGAAATTCAATAGGAAATCGCTGGCTGGAGAAGCAATGGCTTGTCAGTTACAAGCCATGGGCAGTGAAAGTCAAGTTCTTAAGCAACAGCTGATGGGTAATAGAGTGGGCAAGATACATCCGTGGGCTGGTGAACCAGGAATGTGGTCCCAGTAAGCATGGACTTATTCACACATAGGTTATACTAAGTTTTTTCTTTATTGTAAAGGAAAACTCATGAATCACAATGAGGAAATAGGAATGGGGTCCAGCATCCAGGTGTGGCACATGGGAAGGATAGGAGTGAGCAGATGGGACTGCAAATTTTTGTTACCCTTGACCTGGTCCAGCCTCTCAAAGGTCATTGGCTTAAGGAGATTCTCCATCAGTACCAATATTTTATTGTAAAAATTTCAGTATACGAGAACACTGAAAGTGTTTGAAAATGAAAACCCCATGAGGATTAAAACATCTCTAAGTTCTGTGAGTTTTATATTAACTAATTGTGTATGCATTGGTATGATTCAAAATTAGCTCTTTCACACATTCAAAATCAACTTGTACAAACAATAAAATGTTTGAAAATACAAGCTATACCATGATGTATTTGCTTCTTATGTAGTAATATTTCCCCTGGCTTGTTTCTTCTATGATAATCAAATCATATATAATAATATTAATGACTACATTCAGTTAATTAAAAAATATAAACCATGTGGTGGAATCCTGCAAGGCAGAAATACACCCCTCAAACCATGATGGGCTTCAGTGGATGCTATTGCAAGTAGGCCACATGTCATCTCTACAAGAGTAATGGAAGAGTAGAGAGGTGTCTGTTTTGTGGAGAGAGGCATAATTGATGATCTGACAGTGGTGACAGGCATGAGAGAGGGATGATGTTGATTGTGAATCATATCTTTTCCCAGTGTGGTCTTTTGGATGGTGTGCAATCACCCAGAGCTTGAGAATATGCAGACTCATCAGTCTGAGTATAGGGTAAGGTCAGTTCAGACATCCTCTCCTCTATTGCTTAGGGTCTCAGCAGGGTTCATCCCTGTGGGTTCTTGGGAATTTTTCTAGAGCCAGGTTTCTTGCTAACTCCATAATGGCTCCCTCAATAAAGATATCTCTTTCCTTGCTCTCATATCTCTCCTTCCTCCATCTCGACCATTCTATTCCCTAAAGTTCTTGTCCTCCGCCCTTCTCCCCTACCCCTTGCCTCCATGCCCCCAAATTTTTGTCTGATTCCAATTGCCAGGTGGGTCTGTACATGTTTTTCTTTGGGTTCACCTCATTACTTAGTTTCTCTAGGATCCCGAGCTATAGGCTCATTGTCCTTTGTTTCTGACTAGTATCCACTTATGAGTTAGTACATACCATATTCGGGTTTTTTGAGGGGTTCTGGTTTAACCTCACTCAGGGTGATGTTTTATAATTCTGTCCATTTGCATGCAAAATTCAAGCTGTCATTTTTTTTTTTACTGCTGAGTAGTACTCTAATGTGTAGATGTGCCACTTCCATGTCTCGGGGTCATGTAGGAGAGGCAGTAGAAAGAGTGTAAGAGGGAGATCATCAATGAGTTTGCTGTGAGACTGTGCCTCTAAGTTATATCACAAGCTATACACAAGAAATACCACCAAAATGACTGCTTAAACATGAACTGAATGAGGACAACAGTAGGCATACACCTGTGAATGGAAAAAAAAAAGCATAGGAGGTGGCAAACCTACTAAAACAACTACAGGAAACTAAGAAACTCTAATAATTGGACAAACTTTACCAAGGAATAATACAAAAATTGGTTACTCAAAACCAAGTTGTCAGCACTGAAAAATAACTACAAGTAACATTATATAGAAGGATAAAATAGTGCTTGCATATTTATCAATATATATTTTCATTATATAATACATATATGCATGAAATGACAAAAAATAAAAAAGAGGCCAAGAATTTGAAAGAGAGCAAGGAGGGGTATATGTGAGGGTTAGACAGAGGAAAGGGAAGCAATGATATAATCAAATTATATTCTAAAAAGTAAAATAACAAAGAAATATTGAAAATAAAAAGCTAGTGGGTTTTAAAGAGAAGCATTAATCTCTAACGATATGGTGTATAAAATCTCATCAAGGGGGAAAAAGTAACACAATTTGGAAGTTGCTACAAGCAACTACCAAATTAGATACCTTAATCTAGATAATTATACATTGCATTATATTGAGATTCAATGATAAACAGGGTGAGATTCTTAGTAGATTGCTTTTAAAATGTAATACTACCAGGAGAATTCATTAGGATAGCCTTCAAATATTTTAGGGAGCTTGCACTGTACTGTGATTCTGTAACATTCCTCAAATGTCCCTCAATTCTAGCTGTATCTTCCTGCATTTCCTCTCCATACAAAACTAACCCCCCATTCCAGTTATGCCTAACCACATTCTGCCCATAAAAACTTTTTTATATCTCTCCCCCAAGGAGATCCATGTGATCCCCTATAGTCTCTTGCTCTATACCTATACCCTCTGGGTTCATGTATTATAACTTGGTTATCATTTACTTAACAACTAATATCCACTTTACAATGTAATATATACTATAACTATATTTCTGGATCTGGGTTATCTCACTCAGGATTATTTTTTCTACTTCCATCTATTTGTCTGCAAATTTCATGATGTAATATATTTTAATACCTGAATAATACTCTATTGAGTAAATGGAGAATTCCTCATTTGTTTTCTTATTCAATTATTCTTTTGATGGATCACCAGATTGTATACAATTTCTTAATATTGTGAATAGAGCAGCAATGAACATGATTGAGCAAGAGTTTTTGTTTAGGGTGAATCATACATTGGGTATACACTCAAGAGAGGTGTATCTTAAGGGAAAATGGAGTCCTAATAGGCCATCTCGTGTCACCAAATGAAGACTGAAGTACTGAAACTGGGTTCCATGCAATCAAGGTGTAAACCAATGGGTTTCATGGTAATTTCCAAATGACTGAGTCTGTTGCCAAGACAATAGGTTACTCTCCACAAACAGACACCAAGGACCTATTATTGTAAAGAGCACCCTCACAAGACATTGAGATTGTGAAGTCAAGCTTGTGCCTACACAAAACCTTAACTCCTACATTCAAATGTCTTTGTTATAAAAGATATTCTGCAGATTACTATAAGAAAAGCATATACCCTAGCCAAAACATAATACCTTTGATCTACAATGCAGTTCTGTTCACAAAATGCAGTAAGGCAATTGGTCAAACAAAGCTTGTGGGACTAAGTAACAAATAAATTATTTGATTTAAGGCCTACACAAGGATATAAAACCCATACCAAATACTGCTGTGAGGATAATGAGCAAGAGACTAGTTAGACCAGAGACCTAGGGCAAGATAAAATATTACTTGTCATAAAAAGAAACAAAGTAGGAATAAAATCACTCCTAATATTATTCTGCTGTGCTTATAGGTCAGTACCTTTTCCAGTCATCATTAGACAAGTTTCTTCCTGCAGCTGAAGGATACAATATACAGAGACCCACATGGTGTATTACATAAGAAGACAGAGAGAGGAAGTGTGTGTGTGTGTGTGTGTGTGTGT
>LOEQ01009957.1:16427-28450 GCA_001685075.1 Bramus lutescens | reverse complement strand
ACACACACACACACACACACACACACAATTACATAAATAGTGCTAATTGAACATAGTGGGTTAACAAAACTATCATTTATACATGCTGGGAGGGGGAAAGTCAGTTCTTTCCAATGAAGTGGCACAGTATAAAGCAACCACTTCAGGGTAGGCCTCATGTTAAAAAGTGGTTTACTTGTGCATAGTAGTATCCACAGATTTTATGTGCTTCTATTTGATACAGTTTTGTATGATTGTTTTTGTTTGTTTCTTTTATTTTGTGGGGTGGTGTTTTATTTTATTTTCTTTGTGTTGGGGGATCTTTTTGTATTGGTGAATGCTTTAAGAATGAACTTAAAGTTGGGTGTGTAGGGAGGAGATTATCTAGAACTTTGGGAGGGGAAGAATATAGTCAAAATATATTTAAATTTTAACATTGTATTAAATAAAAATGAATATATATGTACAGTTACATATAGTACAATTCTACTTTTGAATTGGTAATCAGTATGACTCATACAGTTGTGAAGAAGCAACAGAAATAATTTTATGGTAGGGGATCACCACAACATGAAGAACTGTATTAAAGTGTCATAGCATTAGAAGGGTTGAGCAATACTGATGTGAATTATTGAAGTTGCCTCATTTTGAACAAGCTTTTGACAGCAAATAATTTGTTTGAAAACTAGAATTTCATATTGATATTTGTTTGTACCTAATTTTGAACAAGCTTTTGACAGCAAATAATTTGTTTGAAAACTAGAATTTCATATTGATATTTGTTTTTTCCTATAAAGGTTTATCACATAATGCATATATGATATTTTATAAAACTTTACAAATGGTATTTAATTTCATATTGTTAAAAGAATAGATTTCTTATTTATAATCTTTTTTAAGGGTATTATGAGAAATTTGCAAATTTCTTGAAGATATATGGTTTTGGTTGTTGTAATAAAAGGCTGAATGACTAGTTGTTATGCTGGAAGTATAGAAGGGACTTTCAGGCAGAGAAAGAACTCTGAGAAGAAGAAAGATGGAGGCTCTAGCCAGACATGGATGAAGTAGGATGTGCAGTACAGAGACAAGCTAACAAGCATTGTGGAAGATCATAAATTAAAATTTTTAAATAAATGAATTAAGTTATAAGGAGTAGTTAGGAGCATGCTTAACCTAAGGCCAAACTTTTATTACTAATAAAAAAAAAAATCTCTGTTCCATTTTTTGTGGACTGGAAGTCCCAGCAAGGAAGTACTGGGATATCATTATACCATCATTATAGCATCTAATATGCTTGATATAATGAAGAATCTGACATGTTTTCATTGAAATAATATGTATTTTATTTCTTTCCAGAATGCTGTATTGCTTGACTATCTTCTCAATCTACTTGAAATTTTATCCTGTTAAAGTCCTTTATTACATATAAATGTTATTTTTCCAGGCACTATATCTGTTAAGAATAAGAGCAGCTCCGCCAGCGCAAGAAATCCAATTAGGTCAAATCAAACCAATTCAAAATGCCCATAGTTTTATTAAGTAAGACACTCTTGGGTGGATGAGCGCATGGCGGGGAGATAACACAGTGAGGAGCCCATGCAGACCTGAAAAGCACATTTTCCTCCTCTAGGAGGTCCCTTAAATACCCTGTGGGACTGCTGGGATTTGGATTCAAGAGCAAAGCAACTCCCAGGCCAGGGGCTGGGGCTATGCCCCCAACTTAACAATATCCATCATTAAAGATAATATAGTTTCCAAACTCTACTATTAAATTGCCTGTTTCTTATCCCATTTGACTTAGTTCTTGTTTTAATTGTTTTGAATTAACATTGTTATCATTTATATGCATATAATGATTTTAATTTATTATTATATTTTTTATTGTTATAAACTGCTTAGTGTATTTTTAGTAAATCTTTATATTTCAAAGAGTGTTTTCACATTTGGTACAACATGATCTTCTATCTTATTTTCAGTGTATTCGTATTTTTCACATACAATGTGTATCTTCTAGGCAGGAGAAAAAATATATATTATTTTCTTTGATGTTAGAATCTTTCCCTTTGGATTGAGTAATTTATACATTTTTATTTTAAATTATATGTAAAGATAGATTGTAATCTTGTATTTTACTGTACCTCCACCCCACGAGTATTTGTAATACAGCATTCCTTTATAGCTTTCCTTTCTATTGAGTAAATTTTTATAAGAAAATTTAACTCCATAATTGCCACCTGACTTTTTTGCTAATTTATTGATATTTTGTAATTGATTCAATATTGTTCTCATACTTCCTTTTACTTTATTCATTATTTCATTTAAGTCTGTGAATATATTTATAGCAGCTACTTTTACATTTTTTATATCAGAAAATTGATTGTTTAAATATATGTCTATCACTTGGTGATTATCATTCATATGTGTGCATTTTTTATAACATAATTGGTTATGCTATTTTACTAAGAATTTTTATCAAGTTACTAAAATCAAGGGACAACAGTATGAAGATCTGCCACACCATAAGACCAAATCATATATATGTATGTATGAATATACATGTATACACACAAATACACATAACACACATACACACATATATACATACAAACACACACACACATATTACAGTTAGAAGCCAAGAAGCCACTTATTCCTCTCGAGAAGCCTGAAATCATGGTGAAACCTGTAGTGGAAAAAAAAAAACCTATTTGCCAAAAGAGAAAGTGATCAAAATCCTTAATTTTCCTTTAAAGAGAATGGCCTATGTAAAAAACCATAGGCACCATCTCCTAAGTATTCTACTACTTTACATATTCTCATTCAAGAAGCCAAATCTTTATTTATTACTTAGAATAATATTTAGAATAATATTTATCCAGACCATAATTATTTTCATTACTTCCTACATCTTCCTAGACAGTTTGTTAAATTTCTAGTGTTTCTTTCAGTACCAAAGAGATTTATGTGTGTCCACACTCACCTTTTTGTTATTGACAATGATAGTAGTACTAGTTAGGCTTTCTTACAGGTCTCTGCTGACTACATTACTGCACTAAATGCTGCCTACATAACTTACTGTTTTTCAGAGATATAAATTCTAAACCTAAGTGTTCCAATCTAAACTCAATTTATGTGGTATTTTATGAACTGCTGTTGTTCTCTCTCCTAGAGGGCTTCCTCTACATATTTGCTATTGTCCTGAAAATTACCAGCCCTCCACTCTCTGATTAAGAGTTATTAGATCCATGAATCTTCTTCAAATTGCTTTTACCACACCTCCAGTATTCTTAGGGAGAACACATTTAGTTTTAAATTTCTCTAAACTGTGTTGGAAATAAGGTCTGTTTCTTAGAGAAGGGATTAGGAATCAACTGATTTACAGCCTGCTTCCATCCCAAGCAAAATCTTTGATCCAGGCCTGCAGAGCTGGGAATGGGGAAAATGACAACCTCTTCCATCTCTGCAGAAACATTTCAACTATAGGTTCAAAGTGTCCCCTAGCCAGTCCAGAGTTATGGTGTTTTCTGCTCTACCCTGTCATTTGACCTTATCCAAAATAAGACCTGTATTCTACTAATAGAGAAAGCTAGCTGTCATGTTTTGCTAAATTCATTTGAGATTTAGTCTAAGAAATACAAAATAAGCATCAGGGATAGGATAAAAACCACTATTTATGTTTTCGTTTGTGTGTGTGTGTGTGTGTGTGTGTGCATGATTATGGGGAAGAATACTTTCAGCTGGGATTTGGAAGGAGTGATAATGGAAAGATTCTTTTGTTGTAGCCATTTGCAACTTAAATTCTTCCTCATTCTATAGCAGCAAAGAAAGAGAAAATGAGTTATTATGGATTATCTATTGTATACTTTCACTATTTGAAGATTTTCTATAGCTTTTCAAAGAATTTTAAATGAGACTCTTTCTAAATGTATATATTATATTAGAAATGTATAATTAGATAAGAAATATATGATTTCCTTCTAATCACTGTGACAAATACTTGATTAGAAACAATTTAATAGAGGAAGTATGTATTTTGTCAAAGAATTCTGGGGTACAGTCTATTGTGTCAAGGAAGATAGAAAAATATTACCTGCTGCCAGCTCTGCCATCTACAACTTGGTCAAATTCTTATAGATCAGTCATCAAATAAAAATAAATGCAAACATTCAGCTAGTTTTTTCTCTCATTAATTTTCTTTCAGTCTGACACCCCAGTTTGTCTGATAGTGCCACTCACATTCAGCCACTATCTTCTATTTATAATCATTTCTGGAAACACACTTGTTGACATAACCAAAGTTATGCCTTCTAAGGCATTCTGAATTCAGTCAAATTGGCGAAGTGTGTGCCAGAGTAGAACTTGGCTATTGATAAATTTAATAAGAGGCCCAAGTCTCAACAGTTTATCCTGAAACTAAGATTATCTAGCACCACCCAGAAACAGACCATCCAAAGGAAATGCCTAGCATTCCAAATGCTATAGATAAGACCATCTGCCAGTACACACTTACCAGGACACCCCTAGACAAATATCAGCCAATCAGGGGTCATAAATCTCAGAAACCCCTTACCCCCCAACTTTACTACTATAAAAATCTGATTCTAACTAGCTTGGGGCTCTCCATTTATTCCAATACATTGGACATACAGAGAGGCCGAGTTTGTAAACTTGCTTAAAATAAAGTCTCTTTGCTTTTACATATGGGACTTAGTCTCCTTGTTGGTGTTTGTGGGGACTTCAGGGACTTGGGCATAATAGCAACAAAGATTAAACAGCATATTACATTTAAATAATTTCTGAAAATGCACTTGTGTCTGTAAGCTGAGATTCTCATGCTATTATTTACATTGTTAACCTATTTACTAGTGACTTTCACTCTATATAATAGGTTAAACCAATATATTTTGATCATTACAATAAACATGCACTCATCAATTTGTTATACATCTCATCTTTATTGAGATATTTTTATTGTCTTATTGTAATATATGTAGAATGAGGAGAAGTGCAAGCCTTACTATTTCTTTAATTCACAAATTTTATGTTTGTGTGTGTGTGTTTGTGTGATGTTGTGAGGACATCATTCAGTGGTAGAATATATAAGAAGCTAGTATTCATGAGTCCCTAGAATCAATCCTATGTACCAAAAAACTCAGGAAAACAAGGAATAAATAGACAAACATAGATATAAAATGAAATAATTTAAATATTTGATCATTATACTTCAGCGCTCTTTGTAATGAATTAGGTTGGTATAATAAGTAACCAGGCTAGCTCAAGAGTAACAGGAATACTTTAATGGTTAAAGAGTGGAAAAACTTACACTACAAGAATGGGAGTTCTGAAATCCAATAGGTCTAGCGAACACTGCAAAAAGAGCTTGCACCTACATCTCCTGGATTTTCTACCTGGGCTCCAGGTGGCCACACCCTAAACAGATGTGATTGGTTGAGCTTCCCCATCAGCTCTTAAAAGGCTTAGAATCTTGTCATTGAAATAATCTTTTGTATGCTAAATACAGGATAGTTTTTGAGGGTTCCTGACCAATCCATTATGAAGCTCCTTGTCAATGGAACCAACAATGAATATAGCTAGTAGGTTAAAACATTCATCCCTTGTTCATGCCATCAAAGAATACAGAGGGATAGATGTAAAGTCTATAATATGATTAATTATTTAAATAGCAATGTTTTCATAATAAAATTACTGTACCATTCCAAAAGAACAGAGTTTAAGGAGTTTAAGGTATCAGTAAAGGGAGTGCCTAAACCATTTGTGTCCCTTCCCTTCCCCCATCATCCATAATTTACCTTATCCCTCACTTTTTATCTATTATTAGATTGTACTGTTTTTATTCATCTTTTATGTTGTCCCAGTTGTTGTTTCACAGAAGTATAGTATAGAGTTTGAATAGTATAATAACTTGAATCAAATTTTCCTATTCACTCTGCTACAACACAACTGTGTGTGAACGGTTTCTACACTGTAGTGGTTAAAATAAGAATGCATAACAGGAGTCTTTTCTTATTGTTAATCACATTTTTCACTAATAAAATATTTGGTTAATTTATAATATAGCACTGGTATCATACCATTTTCTACAGAACAAATAACCAAGATTGAGTAACTGAATTTTCTGACCTTAGACCCAGTAAGAAATTACAAGATAGATAGGTCATCCCTTCAGTCAACAACATACTAATTGAATCAGACATCACTCCCAAGAGTGCTCAATTCATAAATACAGAAACAATATGTAGACAAAGGAATTAATTTTTATTTCTACAAGCAAAAATGAAATTCACATGTTTGTCTTTAATATAATATATCATGCAGTAGAATATGGAGCAAAGAGTCAATTGTTTTGAAATTTACCTGCCTTGATAATCTTCCCTAAAGGAACAGTTTCAGGGTCTTTCATATACTGAGGGTAGGAATAAACCCAATATTATACATATATTTAATATTGTCCTTGAATGGTATTATTTACATTTATCAGTACTTTAATCACTATTATTCCATTCAATGATGTCACTTTATTATCACAGAGATACCTGAAATACTTTTCTCCAAAATCTATATTTTCTATCTAAAGATATTTTTTTCTGATTTTAAAAACTGTTGCCCTTTTCACAAAAGTTATTTGCTTTCCTATAATAAAATGCCTATGCCATGAGAATTAGCATCAACTTGTTGATACAAATTGAGCATAGTGAAGAAAAAATAACTTACAGTTCAGCAAGGAATAATCATAAAATTTGAATGGATTTCTTTCATTTACTGGTGTTTAAAGCCTTAGTAAAAGTTGCACCACAACTTTATATTTTTCATAGAAACCAGAATTATCTCATTATAAAAATCTTATTTAAGAAGAAATTCACTGAACCTACTTATATTTTGAGTAATCTCCCCATTTATAGGATTTCTATCATTAAGGAATGGCTGTTGAGATCATATATCAGTGTAATAATTTTAATTTTCATTAATTCTTTGAGAGTTTCATACTACATATTTTGATCATATTTCTAGATCTGTACTCTGCTTACACACACTCAAACTTATATCCTTTAAAAAATTTATTTTACGTGCATCAAGATCAATTTGTGCTCCCCAAATATTCTTGGATGTGTGATATTCCAAATGAAGTGATTAGTTTATCATAGCTATACTGTGAGTTCATCTGTGAAGCAGATATGCTGTGCCTAAATACATTTATATTTATATAAATGTTTATAAATATCTGGTTCATATATTCTTTATGTTCCCTCCTCTAAAATTTTCTTTGAGACTTGAGAGGGAGAATACAATATTTATGATCCAATTAAAGCTGAGAATTCTTTAGTCTCTTATTCTCTAGACCATTATTGGTTTTGGATCTTTGTGTTAGTTACCATCTACTTTAAAAGGAAACTTCTTTCATAAGGTTTTAATGATGTACTGATATGTGGGTCATTAGGAGACAAGTCAATTTTATGAAAATTTAAAGTAGTAATAGTAATAGCTTTGCCTCTGTAGCCTATGACCTATCTAGCTATAAGATCTTGTTCTAATAATGGCGCCAGGTATGGATTTAGTATCGTGGAACAGAGCTTAAAATCAACTAGAAAGTAGTTGGTTCCTCTCATGTTTATTATGCCACTATTGTAGCAGTGCCTTTTCTTGCTAGATCATTCATTATTGTAGCTCTTAGAGAACACAGTTGTATGTGAGTAATTAATTTTCTCCTGTAATAGTATCTATAGCACCTTTCAGAATTACAAAAGTTAGCCAATACAGATAAAGCTTCCAGATTAGAACCAGTTTGATTTTTTCCATGTTCTGTGACATAAGTATGTAGTTTCTTTGTCAATAAAATCTTTCCATTACATGTTGGAAGAATAGCAAGGTGCAATGGCCTCATTGACCATCATCCCACAAATATAAGTAATACATTTCTGGCTTTTATATGTTAGCCTCTGGTATGCAATATAAATATCATTATTGTGTTATAAAGAAAATCCATGGATGATTATTTTAATGTATTCAGTTTTCATATAACTTTTTCAGAAGGTCTTTACTGTTGTTGTTTTTTCCTAAAAGCTTATTTACTTGATAAATTTAAATGAAAGTTGTCATTTCTATGAAAATAAAAATTTCAGAAAATTATTTACATGAGAATCTGCCTAAGGTGTGTAAAATAAGATAGTATGCTAGATCTTTTGTAATAGTGTTGATAGCAAGAAAAATTGAAATATAATTGCATTATCAGAATATTTTATGGCTATAAATAGCTAGCATTGGTTATTTTACTGCAATACATTTTATATGTGTGAGTTCCTCATTTTTTTGTTGTATGACTATAGGAGAATATTGGATAACATTTATATCCTCAGCATGTTGCATATTTCAAGAATAATTGTCATGTCAGAGCCATCTGCTAGCATAATTATGCACAACAGTCCAGGAGTTGTCCAGCTGTTGTTACAATGTAGTGAATTCAATAGTTCAATAGGCTGACAGTGAAAAGGCAAAAGCAATTGTGGCAGCTGTAGCTGTAACACAGATGAGAGTAAGTAAAGGCCATATTAGCTATTTACTGTCTAAGCATTGAGAACAAAATATCATTTATGTTGCAAATTAACCTATGTTGAAAGTTTATAATTGGATGTCTGTTTGTTCATTGTGATACTTTTCACACATTTATAATCATGCTGTGAAGATTTCCTATACTATGTATTGGATACCATACTTTCAATTTAAGACAAGTGATCTGAAACATTGAGAACAAATTACTTATGCATACCTGTCTAACTAAAAATACATGTAAAAAATTCTCTGTAATCCAAAATACTTATGGAGCTTTTAGTATCATCCTTAAAACCATTCTTTACTAAATTAGTAATTCAAACACTGGGATATATTTTCTTAGTTTTTGCCTCATTAGAAACAGATGCCACACATATTACATGATGAGAAGCATGATGTGTCTCATCAAAACACATGATAAATGTCTCATTTAGGACAAGTATTGTACTAGTCTTAAATATGCATTACTCAACATATGAGATCAAGTCTCTACACTGCTATTAACAAACTTTTTTGGGAAAATCAATAGGCCTACAATAATATTTGCTTCTTATTTCTGTTTTTATAAGAAACAGAGTTTTTCATGGGACCACTGGGAGTTCGTTCATTAAGAAAAAATACTCCTGAAATACTTAATAAAAATATTACCCTTTTTAGAATATCTATGTCAGATAGGCCCTTATGATTTGAAAAGTAAATATATCTTGAAGTCTTTTGTGTTTGAACACTTGATCATCAGCTTATGACACAGCCTTTGATAGTTGGAAACACTTTAGGAGGTGAAGACTGGCTGGCATAAATGGTTTGTTTTGCACATGTATTGATGTTGGCATTACCCCTAGACTGATAAATTTTTGTCTTCATCTGTAATTGCACATGACAGAACACATTAACATTCCTGTAACTATAATTGCCACACATATCCACCACCATGGATTCCTCTCTTGGTTGAAGGATTTACTATGTTTAGTTATGCCAAATCAGATATTTCCTTCCTTAACATGATTCTCTTTGTTGTTTGATATGAGTAACCTAAAAGCATCTAATGCATAGGTATTTGGTTCTGTACCAAATATTGACTTATTGCCTAAAGAAACAAAAATGTTTTGTTTGATTGATTTGTCAGATTGATCAAATTTAGGTAATGATTAAACCCTACTTGCTAGGAATGTAAAAATAATTCAATGTGATCTACACAAATACTTGAATAGCAGAAAGTATTTTGTGCAAGAATCTGTCAGTAGTATATATTTATGTAAGAACTTAGCCATAAATACTAAATTAAAACCTGATGGAATCATTGCGATGATTGGAGTTGCCCCTTGCAAGCTCTGCAATTTTTTAAAGTATGAATTATTTTAATTAATTATTTGAAAACTTTGTGCATGCTTTCCATTTATTTTGATCATTCTCTATCATTATGAGAGGACAGGAAAAGCCTTTGGTAAAGCAGCCTAGGAGCATTTGAAGGCCCACGACTGAAGGGTACATGCAAAGAATTTGAGGCTTGACTCCAGGAAGAGAGCCTATGAGCTACTGGTGAAGTGCAAGCCAGTAGTAGCAAGACACCCAACATTTTTGAAATGCCAGTATCATGGAGAGACCAGCAAAAACAGTAGCAGCAGTGGGATACAGCCAGTCATAGCATAGTGGACAAGCTTCTTGTGCTGCAGAGGGCAGAGCCAGAGAAGTGACGCAAGTCTTTTGGAGGAGTCCAGAAGATTATGATTGGATCCCAGATAAATTGTCACTGCAATATTTATGCTGTGGGAGTTTGGTTTTGCTTGGATCAGATTGGTACAGTGATCTGGTAATTCCCTTTTGAAGAAGGTATTTAAGTTTGATTTTTAAAGGACCCCATAGCTGAAAGAATTAAACTTTTAAAACAGATTGGATATTTTTAAAAAGACTGAAATTTTAATGTGTGGAATAGTTATGATTTTAACCTGAGATCTTGCAGATGAAAAAGAAATAGAGAGTTGTGACTTAATAGTGATGGCTTTTTTGTCAAGTTGGCAAAGGGTCAGTTGTGCTCGCTGGTTTGGTGTGTCAATTTGACACAAGCTAGACTCATCAGAGAGGAAGGAGCCTCAGTTGAGGAAATTCCTCCATGAGATCCAGCTATAAGCTGTTTGCTAATTTAATGATCAATGTGGGAGGGCTACCTCATGGTGAGTAGAGCCACCCCTGATCTGGTTGTCCAGACTTCTCTAAGAAAGCAAGCTGAGCAAGCCAGGGGAAGCAAGACAATTAGTTTAAATTTAACCAAACCTGAACTTCTATCCTCTAGGAAATTTCAAAACAAGTTCTGTATTGGTTTGGGGATATAAGAGAGCTGAAATCACTTTCATCCCCATTATTACAGTCATGCAGTGTTACAGAACCAGAATAGGACAACTTTTTACTGAGTCAATCAT
Organism: Bramus lutescens; assembly: GCA_001685075.1. Lineage (NCBI taxonomy): Eukaryota > Metazoa > Chordata > Mammalia > Rodentia > Cricetidae > Bramus > Bramus lutescens. Next base: position 17,489 of record LOEQ01009957.1, on the reverse strand, counting down.
TACTTACCTCTTATTTTTCCTAAAAGATGTCTTGAAATCTTGGTGTTTAAAGTACTCATAAGTTACTAACGGCAGTTAAGGTGTTACTTAATAAAAAATACTGGAGATATCAAATTCCATATTCCAGCTCCGTCAAAACCATGACCCTATTAGTGTGTTGCTTCTGAAGTTTTTTCAACATTAATTTTACAGCAAGGACTATGTCCGAAATAGATTATATTATATTCTTTAGCATCTGACCATGAAGGTTGCCAAGGCTTTCTATAACTCAATAAGAAAAATCCCATCCTGAATTCCTGAGTTTTACAATGCTGCTATATATGCTTATATGGTCAGTATTTTAGTAGTTTAAATGAGCACCTTCATCTTTGGAAGCTATTATATCCAACAACTATATAAAAATAAATTTCTATTAGACATGTTAGTAGAGTAACAGTAGAGATTTTCATTGGAATATGCAATGGCATCCAAATAAGTATTTTTCACACTGTGTGTTTAAAGTTTATTGTGTTAGAGGTGAGTAGAAAAATAAAAGGGGTTTTGACATCTGTAAAAATAATTTATTTCATTCAGTTGCTCAATGAGGGATTTAGAATCTAAATACGTAGATACTTGTTCTGTACAAAATGCATAATTGGATACTCAGTATACAATACATACTACACTGTAGTCATAGAATAATGTTGATCACAAATGCTATAGGCAGAAAAAATTCATTCTAAGACATTTTTGTTTTGTGTACATAAACTTTTCATAATTGGTTCTTTGTGGTAGCTTGAATGAAAATGACCCACAAAGGGAGTGGCAATATTGGGATGGGTGACTTTGGAGAAAGTGTGTCACTGTGGGAGTGGGCTTTGAGGTTTCTTTTTCTTAAACTTCACTTAGTGTGAGTCAGTCAACTTCCTGTTGCCTACAAGATGTAGAACTCTCAGCTACCTCTCCAGCACCATGCCTGCCTACATACTTGTAGTGAAAGGGGAGCGGGCCTGCTTTTCATCACACCCGGCTCCTGCATGGCTAGCTTATACCCCGAAATAACACACAAATTGTATTCATTTA
>LOEQ01009956.1:72397-86641 GCA_001685075.1 Bramus lutescens | reverse complement strand
ATATATATATATTTAATTACCTGATGTCAATTCATAATAACATGAAGAATGATACTTTCAGGCTCAGATCCTTAGGATACTATTATTTTGTTTTAAAAGAAAATGTGATAGTTGATGTGGGACTCCCCTCTGTGTGGTGTGAATACCATTGGTCAATAAAGAAACTGGCTTGGCCTGATAGGGTAAAACAGAGCTAGGTGTGGGAACTTAACTGTATGCTGGGAGAAAAAAGGCACGGTCAGTGAGAACTCATGTAGCCCTGCCAAAGACAGACACACCAGAACCTTGCTGGTAGGCCACAAGCCTCATAGTTAAATATAAAATACTGGAAATGGGTTAATTCTAGATGTAAGAGCTAGCTAGCAATATGCTTAAGTTACTGGTCAAGCAGTGATTTAAATATACAGTTTCTGTGTGGTTATTTTGGGAGTCTGGGCGGCTGGGAAACAAACAAGTGGCCTTCCTACTACAGATAGTATTATGGATTAATTATTTTAATAACTACCGAATCAATCAATGTTCCTTGAAAAGTTCATATTTGCAACTTCATTTTCAGAAAAGTAAGAGAAAAACAAAAAAAATGAATTTGCTTTGATCCAAACAAACAAACAGAGATAAACATGGAGGGGCTCCAAATGATTTCACAGAGGTTCTATCTAAGCACAATATTATCAACATATATTGTTATAAAGTAATCCTATAGTAATAAGTAGATAGGGCTTCAGACTATAGGAACTAAAACTAAATTACAAAGCCAAGGTTAAAACTGTAGACTAATGAATTGATCTTGGGTATGTTGTAACCATAAACGTTTCTACTTGTGGGTAAAAATTAATGTGTATGTATTGAATTTATTTCCTCATTGGCAAATTAAAAAAGACACACAAAACAAGATGGTAGGAGATAAGCATTGTTTTTCTGGTAAGTCATCACTGCATACATTTATTTTTTAGGAGCAAGAGAGATTCCAAAAGAGTATGTGAAGTGACCAAGAAATTCTAAAGAAGCAGAAAACAAAACAGAAATTAGAATAGACATATTACAGATACTACACAGGTAAGAAAATGTTTAATAACAAATAGAAGAGGAAAATAGGGTGATACTGTGTGTCTTCTGTCCCAGAGTCTCATAAAGAGAGAACTCTATTTGGCATGTTAATGAGAAATCGTTTCCAAATATTGAAATGTTAAATATATGTGAATTTGGCCTTCCATGATGACAGAGAAAAGAATTTGAGAATGTTTATGATATACACACACATACATACACACACACACAAAGGATATTTGAAAAGTTTGTGAGCCAGGAATGTCTCTGGTTAACAATGACCTGCCTTCTACATTCTCAATGTCTTGAAGTCGCAAGTTGCTTTCTGGTTAATCATTTCTCAATGACATCATACTAGGAGAAAAGTTGGTGGCTGGGGAAACATAACCTCATCTTAGATATTATATTCAGAGTTGTCTTTAAGCAAAAAGCAACTTAAGACAGCCAAGATGTGACTCTTCTCAGTGTGTTTGCCATGTCTCAGGAGTACTGGCTAACCTGGAGAGATATAAGGAGGAGCCAGCCTGCAGTTGTGATTGTGCAAGTCAAAAGTTTGCAAACTTATAGTCACTAACACCACCAAAAGAGTTCTTGTCCATGGCAAGGTGCCTTGTGGATAGATCAGTAATATGTTGTTTTTTTCTGTTCCTTGCTGTAGAAGAGTAAACAATTAAGTTTATATACACTTGACTAGTATTGATATACCTGATATGAGGGAGTCATGGTAAATAATGTTGATGATATGGATATTGCGATAAGTGCATATTAGTTACATGTGATACCAAAACTACTGACTTCCTGGAAACTACTTTCTTGACTTGTCCTCTTATATCCATCTTGAAACAATCACACACAATGTTTAATCCATCTCTTCTTGAACTAAATAGAATGATTTTAAGATTGCTCTCAGTTTTATGGAATGTATTACAGAGAAGTGTCAGTATGCATAATCTGAAAAATATGTACGTTTCTACATCTTAAACATATATTATTTGTAACTTAAAGACATAATCTGAGAAAAAAGTTTGTATTTGATTTTCTTCATGATCCATTTTCAATATGAACATTAAAACTGAAGCTGATTTATCTATGATAAGTGCTAGCCCTTTAAGAAATGGATCTACCTCTTTAAAGAAAGCTATCGACAAGGATTTGCCTGTCTGTTAGATTTTTTAAAGGAGGCAGCATTGATAAGGGATAGCAGGATGATAGCAATACATGTGTTCATTGTGTTTGTATGAAGAATGGTGTATAGAAGAAAGTCAAATGGCAGGATTAGAACACAGGCTTCAAAGGTCTGAATCCCCTGAGTTCTGCCTAGTGTTAAAAACAGCTCCCCTAGCTGAGAAGGTAAGTCCCTCCCTTGTCTAAATTCCCTATAGTAACACTCAACATGGGGAATGCTAATTCTCCTCAAAGACTACCTCCAGGACACTGTAAATAGAGTCAATTCCACAGTTAAGGGGAACAACTAGAAATTCTGACATTAACATATGCTATAGAAATCATCAAGAAGTTTCAAAAAGCCCTAAGCGAATATCATGTAAGGCAACCATAGATTATCACAAAAAAATAATAAATATCTGGAGCAAAGCATGAAATTCAATAAGTGGTTTAAACCCTAAGACAACATAGTTTGGTTTTCATACCAGAAACTGAGAAGCATTAATAGCAAAAGCTGCAACAGAGCAGCAGATACCCATCTAGTTTGGTACAGCCGCATTACTGCACATACTGATGGCCACACCATACAACATTCAGCTGACCCCCAGGAAGCTCAAGGACAGAGAGCCACTTTTGTACATGCAGTTAATGGTATGCTTCCATCAAATTAAAAAAGCTGTTCCAAATTAAGAAATATCAAATAAAATTGCCTAACTGATCAACCGTCCTAAATAAATCCTATATTTAGGAACCATGAAAGATGGAAAAGGCCTTGAAAATTCAGTTTTGCAATAAGGCGGGGGGCCAAGAGACATGTCATGGCTTGGAGGAGGTTGAATATTAATTAAGAGAAATGAGAATTATTTCTCACCACTTATTCTATTGCCTCAAGCTTCCCATAACCTGCCTGCTATCATTTTGTGTAATGGATTATATTTAACAGTAGATATGTAGAGCTTGCAAAAATATAATCATTTCTGTGTCTTGAAATATACTATTTATGAATGGTACATGTAATCAAAAACAAAGAAAAAGTTTAAATTAGGTTCATTTGGCATGTTCCACTTTCAATTCAAACATAATTAGCAACATTATCAACTAATCTAAACTTATGAATACAATTTGTTTACTAAAGAAGATGTTTGAGATCATTTCTTTCTAAAAATCATGAAAAACTAAACAATTTAAACAATTAAGTAAACTCAAAAGAAATAAGATGTCCGAAAACATCAATACTTTCCTTGCAATTGGACACTTTTACTCATTTAATTTTTCTCCTTGCTGTAGGATAGCTTATTTATAGGTTATATAATGAATAAAAACAAAAGTTTTCTGTCACTTTTCTGTCAGCTTAGAAACTGCTCCTCAATCTACTGATATATAAAGACCCGCTATATATATAGATGGCATCTCACCAGCCATCACACCACCTTGGCTGCAGATGCCAAATGTAGGCCTAAAGTCTATTCTTCTATTGGCCAATAAAGAGTCAGGAGTCAGATGAGGGTGTGAAAACCTCCTAGATAAGAACAGCCAAGAAGCAAACAGATGACCTTCCCTTTTGACTGGAGACCCAGAAAGAGAGCATCTTTTCTTTCCATCCCAAGCCAAAAAGGCTCAGGAATCTCTAACTCTCTCCCTTCTCCTCCCTGTGAGTCTCTCTATCTGTATTCCTAGCTCCTCCATCTTCTCTAGGCCTAATTCCTGTCAACTACTCACTGGCTCCAGCCACTGAGCCAAGGTTAATTTTGTTAACTCAGTCTCAAAATTTCACAATGCAATCAAATATCCCACAACAGGTTTTTATTTTTCTCCAAAAGTTTAAGAATCCCTGCCTGCTGTGATATATCTTCAGTTTAAAATTTAAAATACATATTGTCACACAAATTACTCTGTGATATGTAAAATATTGTTGAAACTCTATTGAAATATTATCTAAGAAAATATCAATATATAAACTGACCTAGAAATCTACTAGATAAATTACACATAGCATATTTGTAAATATTTTTGCCTTGTTCTTAAAAAGAGTTTAGAACAACCCATACAGACATGAGAAAAAAGAAGACACGTTTTGTTAGATAATTAAAAGAAGAAGCTGCTATTATAGCTTGCTATCATATCATAGTTGAGGGAATCATTTGAGTGCATGGTGAAAAAAATTAATGCAAAAAGAATAAAATAGGAAAATGGAAAGAAGGAATAACAACATATGAAAATATATCTCATTTGCAGTTTGGGGTTGCCTGAGCCAGTAAATATGAACATAATCTATTTGAAAACAATAAACTTTCTTTTGTCAACATATAAGTAGCCATGGTTAATGTAAAAACAATGAATAGATTATCCTCAGAGGTAAATGCTGGCATCCCAGAATAGTCCTTTCAACAACTTGTAAAGTAAAACTCTCCAGAGCCTTGTGAATGGCAAGTTTATTAATATGAACTCTCCCAACACTCAGCACCATGACACGAAGTGTCTGTTCAGGAGGTCATCTCCAAAATGTACCCCATACATCTTCATGCACAAGAGATGATAATTTATCACCCAGACAGAAGGATCTAGTGTCAACTAATCCAAACTGCTGATGATACACTAAATCAGTTTGAGTGATAAGTATAAATGAAGCTGCAGACCAAGCACTGAAGGATACAGATCCACCTGATCAATGAGATGTCACCAGACAAATGAAATGCAGTGTTGACAAACATAGATTCCCTTGCTTGAAAATTAACAAAATCAAGTGTTGAAGTACAAAATTGTACATTATCATTAGCTTCACATAAAAGTTTATTTCAATTTTTTGGCAATTTCAGATAAAACTGAAGAGGCAGAGTCAGCAAAACAGATTTTAAGATGAACTCAAAATAATATGTTTTGTATAGGAAGCATGGCAGGATAAGGAACAAGCTGCAAAAACACTCTGCCCAAATAACTTACGAAAGTCACTCAATCTGATGAGCATATACATGTACGTAGTTAAAGAGAAATAATAACAATTGTGTGCAGAAAATGATTTCATATCAGTTTGCCAACAGGAATTCAAATTCAATTTATATTGACCTCATGAAAACTTAGATATTTTCTGAAACTGTCTTGTTACAAATTCGATGGGGAAAACAAAGCAGTGGGGATAAGGGAGGCCATTTCTCCAGATAGTTTATATTCATGGAGGGCATTCTTTGAGGTGAAGCAGAAAGAAAAGAAAGGAGAGAAAAGAAAAGGTTTTCTCGACTATGTGATCAGAATGGAGTCTTCATCCCTCAGCAAATAGAACCTACATCCTTGATCAAATTCGTTCAATGGACTCAGGTATTCTGAGGGTGTCTGTAATGAAAAGGGCTGATTAAAATAAATTTCAATGCCTGCTAAAACTAATCTGCAAAAGTAGTTTATAAAGAATATTTTTCTTCAAAAAATGTATATGCTCCTTTTCATTTGCTGCATTAAATTTAGAGTTTTCTGTATCAAATTTTACTCTTGCCTTTGTATTTTATCTTTCAGTTTATTTTTGATAAAGATAGAATTCTACTACAAAAATATGACTCAATCCCAGTTGCAGTTTATTTAAATTTCAAAATGAAAAGCTTACTAAGAACAGATAAGATTGATTGCTCTCTCTGTCTTAGCATAATTGTATTTCAGGTGAACATCAATTTACTTTAAAGGACACTTCTAAGTAGCAGAATGCATCATAAATAATTCATCAATCACAGTGACTAAGAGAGTGATTTACTCCAGCAGATTTATTGGAATCAAAGCTCTAATTCTTTTATTATTTTATCTGCTCTACATTTTTAATAACTTGTTTTATACAAATCCATTCTTACATTTTCATGCTCATTACCCTAAATGCAGTTATATGCAGCTGTTCTTTCTCTCTTTTTCCCCTTTGATTGAAAACACATTTTTTTCTCATAAAATATATCCGGATAAGTCAATGGTATTGTGAAGACTTGGCCAAAAGGGCATGGTCTTCTCTGGATATGTGCCCAAGTAAGTACTGAAGATGAGTATGGCGGGCTCTCTCTGGAACTCTGTGGAAACTGGCAGAGCTATGTCATGGAGCTCTCCTTGGCACTTGGGAAGCAAGATTGTGGTGTAGGAGTTAAGAGATACTTCCCCAGTGGGATCAGCACAGCAGCTGGTGAAAGACCCTGAATCCTCCTTCTGTCTCGCAATCATTGGGCATGGATTTGATTTAATAAAAGGTAAAACAGTGTTCAGGATTCCCACTTTATGTTCCAGAGTATATGATACACTTTTGCACAGATAGGATGCACAGAAATACAAATAGGCAAAGCACCCATGCATATAAATAAAAAATAAATATATCTTAAAGCAAAATCAACAAACTACAAATTCATTGAAGCAGACCAAATATTCATACCAACCTGTATAATTATCTTGACTCCCTTTCAAAAAGAAGCTTCAAAGAAAAAAAAAAACAATATATCCTGATTACAGCTCTCCCACCCTCTACTCCTCCCAGTTCCTTCCCACTTCCCCTTCTGTTCGGATTCACTTCATTTCTTGTTCACATTCGAAAAAAACGGGCTTCTAAGAGATAACAACAAAATGAAAAACACATGATTATCTCCTTTCTTTAAAAATTATTCACATCTCTTTCAAATAAAAGTATTTTATTTTCACTGAGACAAACAGCAACTCTGTACACCAATAATAAAACAAAACAGACCGTACATAACTGAGAAGCAGGCACAAAGTTTTCTCAATTATGCAATTTTAGTAAAGCCACCAATTTGTTTTCATATTTCATAAGCATCTCAATGAGAGGAAATAATAGCAGGTTTTCTGAAGTTCAGTAAAACTTAGTTCAGTTCGTCAATGCCAATTAAACGCCTTTAAATTGTCTACCTGTTTGAGAATGGACAGACCTTACACTGAGTGTCCTGTGACTTACTGAAGTACCCAGCCTGCCTAGCATTTCTTTTTTTAATATGTATTTATTTTTTATGTATACAATATTCTGTCTGTGTATCTGCCTGAAGACCAGAAGAGGGCACCAGACCTCATAACAGACGTTTGTGAGCCACCATGTGGTTGCTGGGAATTGAACTCGGGACCTTTGGAAGAGCAGGCAATGCTCTTAACCTTTGAGCCATCTCCCCAGCCCCTGCCTAGCATTTCTTAAATTTCTCATCAAAGAAGCAATTTGATATTAGTAACTTCCCAAAGTGTGACATAACCTGAAAATAAATATAATGACAAGAAAACAATGGTCGGAGGAAAGAGAAAGCATGTTACTTACTTGCAAGCCCCTCTGAAAAACCGAATGGCCCATAAAATTAGCCAGCATTCTAATTAAAGCAGCGCCCTGTGGGAAAGGTATTGAAAAGGAAAGAATTTCAACAAGTGTGATTCTCACAGTGTCAAGGGTCAATTCAGAATAGCTCACTTTGTTCAGTCTATTCTACTTGGAAAACATTCAAGGAGAAAAACATGAAGTCATATCTCACTTAATGGTTGAAAATTCCATGTTTTATACATCTACATGTTTTCTGGATTAAAACCTACTGCTTAAAGGTGAAAATCCCTCGGACAGAACCGAACAGTCTGTAATTAGGAATAATAAATAATTTTGTGAACACGGTACATGACAAACTTAATAAAGCAAGGAATTTAGACTCAAAAACCCATGATCTGGTAATACAAGGATACCCATACTAAGAAATATTCAAATGAAAATAGAATCTGCAGGTACCATAGGTGGTTACTGAACTAAATCAAGTGAGAATGCTTCACAGCCGAAGTGAAGAAAGAAGTGTGAAGCCATCGAGTTTTCCGGGTTCAGGCTTTATCTCTGGTATGTTTTTATTAACACTTTTACCGGAACAAAGTATTAGATCTCTCATTTCTTATTTTCTTCTCTTGCAACAGAGTTACCAACAATTCCATTCAGTGAGACAGTTTTGAGACTTAAATACTTAGTGTGTACATTTGTATGTTTATGTGTATATAAAGTACATACATTAAAATTAGTTTATATGTGTGTGGATTACTATATTAAAAAGTGTGTGTATGTGTGGCATGTGTGTGTGTAGAACAGTTCAAAACTGCGTCTGAAAAACATTGTGAGCCATCAATGTTGTCTTAGTTTGCTCAATATTTTTGTCATATCCGTTTCTGAGAAAGGCCAGATGTAATTATTTGTACTTATATGTAAGAAAGGATATGCGGTTAATATATTTTGAGTAATAAAATATTAAATTAGAAAACCTGAGAACTACCATTATAATAAATATAGAATGCAATCAGTGCAAAAATGTGCCTAAAGAAATCAACCTGAAGCAGTCCAAGTAATGAGCAGTGAGCCAGGATGATCACAAGCCTGTCTCTAAACTTTAAGCTAGTCTTCTAGAAGTCAGTTTACACTGAGCAGTTCCAGGGTTAGCAAGCAGCGACTAGCTAAGCATAAATAACAGTCTAGGTTTAGTGGAAACTCCTTTGCATGTACATAACCCCCAGCACTCTTACAAAGGCACATACTGCAATAGCACCTTCTCCAAGCTGTCTCTTTAACTGTTACTAATGCACATCAATAGTACATGCTGATGAGATTCATTGTGACGTCTCAAAGCATGCACCCGGGGTATCCTCTTCAAAGAGAGAACCCTATAGTCCTCATCCAACTTGCACCATCCTGCAGCCGTCAGTCCAGCAACTCGTCCGTGATTTTTCCCCTTTTTAACACTCAAACTATTCCCTTTAAGTTTGGAACCTTGATGCAATCTAATATTCTCAGTCCATTAGTCAATCACCCTAAAAGCACTCTTTTAAAAAAGAAAATCTCAATTCCCCGAAGAAAGTGTTCCTCAAATGAGAATGTTATTAGCATCTCAACCAACGAGCTGGCAAACCATGAAGTTTTATGCCCCTCCGGATAGATCTCCTTCTCACATCTACTACTCCTTTCTCTTTCTATGTATACTATTTGCTTCTTGCTCTTTGTCTTCCGCACACTTGCACAAGCCCAGAAAACATAAGCATTTCTGATTCAATCTAGGGAGCAGGTGAGAATCCCCGTTGGAACGCATCAGCTCTCCTCCCTGAATTTTCTTGACACACTCTCCTCCTAGGTAGTTTCCAATCTAGTCTACCCACCCTGAGGGAAAAATCTGTCAGTTCTTCAACAACACTAACCCTTGCCACCTGGGGAGAAAGAGACTGTGAGACAGTCAGCTCCAGGTTCCCTTCGGAGCAGAAGAGCCATCTTCAAATGATTTAAGTGATTCCCTCCAGGTAATGATGACTTGGTCCCTTGTCAGGCTATAAAAACTATCAGTTGGCATGATCTAGTGATAAAAGAGTACTCTGTAATCATAAAGAATGGACCTGTTTTCCTGTCTTAGGGAGGCTGGAACAGGCCTCGGAAAATAAGACGTAGAAATATAACCAATATGCAAAAGACATAATAACCGAACTCTTCATTATTGTTATATCCTATAATTCAATTATATTTCAGAAAACTTATTGCCTGGATATTTTTATGCTGCCTGAAGCAGTCTACGGTCTTCTATATTTAACTGACCTTTTGGGGGGATTGCTATTTTTTTAAACGCCTATTTTAATGAAGTCTGCAAAGAGGTGTCAGGTGGGTTGACCAAATGTTCTTTAGTCAGTGTATAGGACACTTACTATGCATGACTGTAACAAAGTCCACACTAAAAGTCACCACACATACTTCTCATTTAAAGGAAGTGCTGAATCACATTTCTCTGAATTTGGAATTATTTACTCGTCAAGCTAACCTCGTTTATAATGTGGCAACCTATAATCACTTGCAGTTGAAAATTCCAGCCTCGAGAAAGCGATTTGGACTCTTAAGTACATTGCAGAGATTTATGGAAAAGAATCATACTATTTCCTAGGAAAAGTCATCATAACTTTATAAAACAAGATCCATGAGAGACACTATAGAAACTGATTGATTTGCTTAGAATATCATAAGCAATATGTCACAGTAAGAGGTTTGAAAACTCAAACATCATTTAGTAGTTTTTCTTCTGTCCTTTATTTATTTATTTTGATTTGCCTTGTAATAATACGAGTACCTAATAATTTCAGAGGCACTGACTATGTACAATGACCTCCTCCTTGCCTCGGACTTGGCACATCTCTCTCCTGCAGGTGGCTAAGATAAGCTCCCTTAATTCGATAATGGTTGAAAAAGAGAGAAACTGTCTGCACACATGGCAGTTACTTTGTGTTCTTAAACACCAGCTATTCACCAAGCATATAGTCTTTATTGTTCCACTGGTATGTTTTCACAATATGTAATCACTTTTTAAGAGAAGGTAATCTTCCAAACTCAATTATTTCTTTAGCATATGTTTAGTGAGTTGGTAGTTTCTTCAATATCCCACAGAATACAAATAGGAACCATGTAAGTACACCTCATTTCTACAGGGCTGAAGATTCTAAAGAGTGACATCTGGGTTTTGCCTCAAAAATGGACATATTCAACCCCATCTACATGATGTAACAAGAATCATATTTACAAAGTGGGACAGGTGAGGAAGGGAGAAACCTGAAGGAGAGAAGGTTATAGAGATAGGCAGGCATGAAGCCACATATTGGGGGACTGAGCGGGAAGTAAGTTTAAAGCAGAATTTAGAAGTTTGGATTGCAGAGCTAAAGTATATGGAAGAGCTTAAGTATGAAACCCCGGATAACCAGATACAAGACACCCAGAAACAAGCAAGATGAATGGGTGGTTACAAGACGGTTTAACAAATGTGACATGGGTAAATTTGAATTTTAGTCTAAGAGAAGATGACATTAGAAGCTATGCATAAAAACATACTTTAGAAAAAGTTAACTAAACTACAGAAATCACTTGGAAAATGTAAAGTTTTAAAAATAGGTCAAGAAGCACAGGACTAGAGAGGAAATGAAACAAAGAAATGAGCTCCGGGAGAAAACATAGCTGGAGACACCAACAGGGTTAGGAGTAGGTAAGAACGTCAGAGAAATGTGCCCTTGTTTCAGGGAAGGCAACAGAAAATGGAACTTACAGGGCTTTCGGCAGATCACACAGTCGTCTCTGTTGTGCTCTGGATAATCACTCAGGAATTTAAATTAAAAGCAAAGGTGGACACCAGAGTGTGACATGACTTAGAGGAGAATCATGGTGGACATGGTTGGGAGTTGTGCTTCCAGTTTCAAGGAAAATAATATTTAACAGAGAAATGTAGTCAGTAACAATTAGGAAGGAACTATTTTAATATCCCATGGGTGTGAATGAAGCTAAAAGCACGTGAACATGAGGCATTCGTGCTTTACTTAGTTTGGTTTTTTGAGACAGGTTTTCTCTGTGTAGCCCTAGCTGTCCTGGAACTCACTCTGTAGACCAAGCTGGCCTCGAACTCACAGAGCTCTACCTGCCTCTGCTTCCTGAGTACAGGGTTAAAGGGGTGCACCACCAACCAACCCCTTGGACTTTAGAAAATATATGCAGATCCAGAGAGAGAATGTTGTTCCAAGAAATAATGATGGAATAGAGATGGTTACTGGAGACATGCAGATTGAGAGATAGGTGTTACAGCAAACTTCCAGGAAGAAGAGGAGAATCTGAGTTAGTCTCAGGGAGAATGTGCATAGCTTTCCTGAGACAAAACTAAAAAGGGAAATGAAGTGATAAGTCGCTAATATTCTAGAGCCCAAAGCACAGCTGGAATCAGTCTCAGCACAGCAGTCTGCAGCTGCACAAGGAGGCATGGCCTGTTTGTCTCACCACTGTAGAGCCATCACCCAAAACACTTCTTGGTACAAAGGATTTTCAGATTAGCAACCCGTCTTTCTCTTTTCCACAATGCAAAGGCACTCTTTAGATTTTATCATCCTGAGAGTAGAACTAGATTCAAAGTAACTATGTTGAGTAGAAAGGAGTGAAACACCGGAAGCTGTAGAAGAGTCACAGTCACTATGTAACAAAGAAATATCATTATTTTGTCCAACAGAAGTATGAGGCATAAAAGGTTGTATAACTTGCTGACATTGACCCAAATTAAGTAAAAGAACTATCATTAGAGACCCACTTATATCCAGCTCCAAATCGTCCCCTTAAACGGATGTAGGTTACTGTCTTGGGATTTGCAATCAAGACGGAACCTAGACACTCTTTAAAATCACTGGAGAAATGAGAACCTAGAGAGAAAAACGTTCTGGGATATTGTGTTAGCCAGGCTAAGATGTGTTCTATTTGTTTCTGCTGCAGAATATTTAACTGTGTAAAGGTGTGTTGCTTTTGTTTATGCTGCAACTGTTTAACGATGTGAGGATGACTGTCTAATTATGGAAGGATGTGTTGCATTTTTTTTCACTTTGCCTTCCAGCAGCACCTCATTGTTGAACAGCCAATAGCTGGGCAGAAAAAGGACAGCTGGAGCTGCCAGGCAGAGAGAACAAACAGGAAGGGAAATCTAAGTTAAGGAAGAATGAGAAGAAGAGAGATGAGAAAGGCAAGGAAGAGGGGCACAGGCTAAGCTGCCAGTCAGTCAGACACAAAAAGCAGTAAAAGTAAGAAACACAAAAAGAAGGAAAAGAAAAAAGTCCAGAGGCAGAGGGGTAGATAAAGAGAACCAGGTTAATTTAAGTTAAAAGAGCTAGCCAGAAATGAGCCTAACCTAGACCAAGCATTCAAAACTAAATGTGTCTGTGTGATGATTTGGGAACTGGTTGGTGGTTCAAAAGAAATGCCTGCTACTGAAAGAAAAGGAAAAGAAAAAAAAAGGAAATTGTTCTAATTGTTCAGTTTAGAGTCAGTAGCACTCTGACAGCAGAGGATGAAAGGAAATTAATAAGATTGAAATGGCTTTCCCATACTCTCGGGCTGGAAATGAAATGAAACATTTAGAAGACATGGGAGGGTGGGGCGTGCTTATGTGCTAAGAAACACAAGGCTGCCTTAGCACAAGTTCAGTGCAAACCAAATGCAACAAAAGCTATAAGTGTGTGAAAACACACTGCTCCAATTGCCAGCTGCTTCTGTCGTCTCCCCCAGGAAAGCCGCAGTCCTCGGCCTGCTCCAAGTCAATGACTGAGTAGGAATAACCACAGAGCACCTTTTCCAGTAAAACAGGAAGCCCCTCCAGAAAGGATATGATTCAAGGACATCTCTGGTCTGGGAGATATTTCTGTAACAAGCTACCACCTGGAGTTCTCCCATCCAAGGGCTTCCAACACCTTCCATTTGCTTGGTTTGTCCTCTGTAGTGCAACATCCAAACTGATCCGCTTCCCTTGCCCAGTAATGCTTTACGTATCTTGGTGTCTATGCTTTAGAATATCAGGATTAATTCGATAGGGCAGTTTGCAGTATTGGAGATCCCCGCAGTACGATCTACTTTTGGCTTGTCATAGACATTAGCTGGTGATCAGTCTACTATAGTCACAAGACTATCAACAAAACTGGAAGTTTCTTTTCCAGTCTCTGGCTACTACACCGTCTATGCTGTGTGCATGTGCTTAGTGGTTCATTCCATTACTGGGCTGGATGGAGGGGAGTAACCCCACATCACTGCCTCCATGTTACAGATGAGAGAAACTGAAGTAAAGGATCATTTGCTCGATATCCACCAGCATGATCAGACCCGGAACACGTCCCTGAATTGGCTTCCATCCACTCCGTTGTTTTTAATTATAGTTCTTTAAGAAACAGAGAAACCTGTGCAGTGAGACATCCCTGCTATAGTCTGTGTTGTTGAAAGGGTTAGCATATTGATTTCAAAATCAAAGCGTTTTTCAGATGCAACTTTCAGAAAGATGTCTGTTCACTAAGCATAGAGAAAGAGTGGGGGGAGAACAACATTCTGCCATAATCTGTTAATATAGAAAGTCTTTGGTCTGAAGGGAAAGAATATATTAAATACTTCCATAGTTTTTGTAAAAAAAATAAAAGATAAAAAGGAGAGAGAGAGAGAGAAGCATGCTTTCTTCTTTTAAATATTATGAGCTATTGAGCAGCTAAGGAGAGGGCGCCTCAACTGGCCCCATCCTATAGCCACACTGA
>LOEQ01009956.1:20648-45914 GCA_001685075.1 Bramus lutescens | reverse complement strand
TGCAGGGCAGGGAACCCTGACTGCTCTTTGGACTGGAAATGGACGGGGAATGGGGAGTGGGCACGGGTGGAAATTTTTAATAATAATAATAATAATAATAATAATAATAATAAATGAAACAGAAAGTTATATAGTACAACTGAATGAGGTGGAAGCCATAATATAAGTACTACACTTTTAAAGAATTCCTGGGACTACATCTAGAGGAAAAATATCATCGAATAAACACTTAAAGTTAAAATAGATAAATGGAGTTTTGAGTTAAACTCAGCTTGTATCTTAAATTATGAAAAAAAGAAGGATAAGAAAATAAAAAATATACAGAAAAGGGGAATAATAATGAGAAAAGTAATATATAAAAGAAGCAACAAGAGAAAATGTATATTATCAAGAGCTGTTCTTTGAGAAAATGAATAACATTTATAAGTTTCAAAGTTTTACAAACCAGGCACAAAGGTATATAAAAGTGACTAATATGTGGGCTCAGTTTACATCATTTGCAATTCTGTAGCAATTAAATAAATAACAAAAGATGTCTAAAAATTTGTGTCAATAAGGTAAACATCTTAGATAAAAGGGAGCCAATCCTAGAAACAGAAACAAGTTACCGAAACTCAATCAAGCTTAAATTAAAAACTCAGAAAAATGCATGCTATTTTAAGGAATGTAAATTCTTGATTTTTTTGTGCTTTTCATGAAAGAAATTTCAGGTCTATCTATACTCCTATCCTAGAAAAGCTATTAAATATTTCTTTAATTTTTTTTAAAAATTTACACATATTGTTATAAAATTGAAAAAGATAATAAGTACCAAATTTTATGATGTGCTCAATAAAGGGATAAAAAAGAGACAGTGCCAAGAGAGGACATTACCAATAGAGATTACTAAGAGCATAGAGCATTAATATCACTGATGAACAGTGGTACAAAATATCTAGATTTGGCTTTAGCAAGTTGTTTGAACAATGGATTACAAGAAGAATATGGAATGAATATTGTCTGCCAGCAGTACAAAGAAAGATGAAAATTTGAAAGTCAATCAAAAAAACTTGATACATGAACAAACTAAAAATATTTTAAAAAAAAAAGTATGGAGAGAGATATCTTGACACACAAAAGGGATTTGATGGAATCTACATCCCACTCTGAGCTCTTTGGGAGGAGAATATACCATGATAAAGGGTACCGATAAACACCCAGAGATACCCAGTGCCAGGCATGAGTGGCCTCCCTGTGATCAGACCTCCCTACTGATCAGAGAGAACTGTTGAAAATAAAACCTACAGTTAATGTTCAGCCATGGAGGGAAAATCAGTACCTGCTCCTTTAACATCATCTCAGGCAATGTTGTAAAAGGAGCAGAAAGAATGTAAGAGCCAGAGGATGAGGAGGGGAGCTGTGAAATGCTGCTCAATAAACATTACATGCTGTCACACAGATGAACTCACAGTGAACTGTGCATCCCTGAGCAAGGTCTTCACAAGGTCAAGTCAATAAAAGCCTCCAGCATGGCTTGGGATAGGGATCCCAAGGCTCTCCCCGTAGCTGAGATGCTCTTGGCAGCCGATGGCTTACAGGGGAGGGAAACTCACTTTTCTCTAGTGGTGTGGTCCCTGGTACGCTTTCCATGCGGCAGGGGATGACACCATGCATTAGCACAGATGAGAAAAACAAACTGGACTCACTGAATTTACAAATATATACATAAATAAATAAACATATAAATAAATAAACAAATAGGGTGAGCATGACCTTAGAAGGAAGTTATCACAGGGACTGCTTATAAAATTTGGAGGAAGCAGGTGATAAATGGAGATGATAAAGATACATTGTATCGATGTATGAAAATTTCAGAGACTAGAGAAATATAATTTTATAAAAGCCACAATTCATTCATTCATAGCTTTCATAGACAAACACTTATAGCTATTTTACTGAAGTCAAAAAACATATTTAATTCTAACTTCAATTTTTTAAATATGAAAATGTTTTCAATGTTTTCAATGCATTTATATATGTATGCCAGATGCATGAAATGCCTGTAGTGGCCAGAAGAGAGAATAATATGGCCTGGAAAGAGACTTTGAAAAATTATGAGCCCCCATGGGGGTGCTAGGAATCCAAAGCTAGTTTTCTGGAAAAGCAGCCAATGCTCTTAACGCCTTCAGTTCCACAAAGTTCTATCTATATAGATAACAAAAACTCGAAACACAAATTTAAAATACCATGTCTAATAGTTCATAATGTGAAATAACCAGTGATAAACCTGTAAGATGGTATGAAAGATCGTTATAAACTCCATAGCTGCGAGACCAGGACAGGGACCTGACAGAATTGAGTGTCCTGACAAAACTGAATCCGAGTACACTTTGTCTGTTAAAGCAGTATTGTTAAAATGTCAATTTCCCAGATGGTTTTACCAATACAACAAATCCTAACAACTCTAGTGTAAATTTTATAGGAATTAGCAAACTCCTTTCTGTAAAATGCAATACACCATGAAGGACTAACGAACTTTAAAATAAAGCAAGCTGGAGGGCTGATGTGGTCTTATTTCATGATTCAGTCAGGAAGTAACAACAGTACTGGAGCCAAATAAGTACATATACTAGAGCAACAGACGAAGTGGTCCAGAAACCAATCCTAATGTGTCTTGTTCAGGGTTTCTCAGCTCTGTGCAAAGGCAACTTAGGGAAGAAAAGACTGAGTTTGCTGACTAGGCATTTCATCTTAACTGAAACGTGCTCTCTAGTAGGGTGGAGAAAGGAGAATGTAATTTATATGGTTGGGGAAACTCACACAATTTAGCAAAGGCTCGAAACTAGAAAAGTTCCAAGACTCACAAAGAACCACCCTGACTTACATAAGCAGCAAAAAGATGGGGCATGGAGACTCTGCGGCTAGCAAAGACGCCTGAGGTTGTGCCGAAGTCATGGGCAGTAATATTTTCAATAGCCAAACCCGAAATAAACAAATTGTTTACATACCTATAAATTGTCAATGTGTATGTTCCTTGAGATAAGTATAATGAATGAAAGAAAAAGCATGTGTGTATGTGTGTCTCTCTCTGTGTGTAGTGATTCTATAAGTCTATCAAAAATGCAAATTAATTCATAGGAAAGATGATCAGCATCGAGAAGACAGTATTTAAAATGGACTTCAGAAGCTCTTACAGTGATGTATGTATTCTTCACTTGATTGCGATGGAATTCGCACTGCCTTTACTTGGTAGCTCCTCTCAGACTGTACCTTCTAAATATGTACAGCTTATTGTACAACAATGGCACTCCAAATATTAGAGCAAAGGCTGCATTATTACTGATGATTGAAGCATAATTATATATACAGCTCATAAAACATTCATCAGAAACTCTCTCCATGGCGGTCCTGAGAACCTCAACATAGGCGGCTGATTTTATATTGGTAAACTAGCATGCTTCTTTGCCAAAATATAACGTGAATATAATGAAAATCGCCATATATTCAGACTTACTACTGTTTCTATTCTTAGTCCACTTTAATCATCTTGACACTCTGCAATTCTATAGAATACAGATTGGGTGTTCCCTATAAAGGGACATTGACATTACACTTGATCAAAATCATATTGGCATGATTTTAATCATGTTAATGTAAAACTAGTGTTTACAAATAGCCATTTAGAATGAAGAATGGGGAAAATAACTAGATACATTACTGTCAGTCTGGAATGTCTTAATAAAGTACTTTATAGATTATATCAAAAATATTACTATCATTAAATAAATTAAATTCATACCAACTAAACATAGCCAAAACTCATCACATACAAATTAATAAAGCATGATAAATATATCATGAACCTAAATGATATTACTCCTAAAAATGTCAAAAAGTCTCTACTTGATCAAATGCAATGACATTTTCTACTAACAATGCATCTTTAAATACTATTGCCTATATTCCTAATTAGTAATCATTTAGAGAGACAATACTTAGCACAAAATCAAGTATTTACATTAGCCTAGTCAGCATACCTAGAAGTTCTGATGAATTATTTTTATTTCTAGTTATCATAAATTAATATATTTGTAGACAAGGTAACCTTAGTAATTTTTAAAGCTATGACAATATGAGACAACTGAATAAAAACTACATAGAAATTCCAATAAGTTTAGCTCATTATATACTAAAAATGATGTGAGCCTTCGCCTACATATTAAATGACTATGATATATCAAGGCTAAGACATACATCCTCACATAAAAATTAAATCAAGGGGTAGAGTTATAAGGATAAATCATAATCCTTGAAACAGTGAAAAAACTGAAATGTGCCTTAAAGTTATGACTTGTCACTGATTCAAAGCTTTTCTCGCTCCTTCAAAAGCTTTGAATTTTTTTTTTACTTTGCCGTATCATCCAGGAAGCATACCCAGTTCACCAAAACTCCTTTAAAAAGTTACTTATGCATGTGTTCTGTCACTACATAGACCCATTTTTATCAGTCAGTCAAGTATTTAAAGGGCACTAGCATAAGGAATTTGTCAGTAGTTAAATCAACATTCTTGGTACTAAAAACTGACATTTACATACACCATTTGTACAGCAATTTCAAATGAAGTTCTCAAACATTTATTCATTAATACTTTGAATAATTCCAAACAGTGTTTGGCAAACATTCATTTCCATTTTACTCATTTATAAAGCCAAGTCCTATCCATGGGATGATGTGAACCTAATTACTCATTTCCTACTTACAATTAATTTTCATTTGCGAGAAAGAATAGAAAAATATAAGACATCTAACATGAAATAGGCTATCTATCCCAATAGTGAAATAGCTTGTTGGCATGTGGCTCTCTTTTATCCCACCTTTTTGTACGCAATCCAGTCGAACACTCTGTCGATATCTGTTGCCCGTAGCACTTCCTGTGATACTGGATGGGAACTGGCCAACCCATCAAGCAGCATCACTTCATGCAGAACATCTGTCAGAAATCTCTGCTTTTCCTGTAATACAGTAGAAGGGGTAATGTTATAGGTGATTCATGGTTATGGCAGAAACTGCCAGATAACATGAACAGCGTGTGTGTCACTTAACTGATGGTGCTCATCAGTCTTACAGAGTGAGACTCAGATTTAAAGGAAACTCAGTAAATAAAATAGCCCCTTAGGATAGTATAAAATAAAGACAGTTGATTTAAACATAACATGAAACAAAATCAATAGGCTGCTATAAGCCCTAAGTAATAAGAACAGCCGGCTATTTTATCAGTACATAAAGCAAGTCTGAAGAGTGGAAACATATAACAATGATAAGATTCAGGGTTGTTTGTGTCTTCTACAGGATGCAGATTACAATTCCAGTCTCAAATAACATTTTCATGTCAGGTCAATGCAAGAATCCTATCTAAGTCACTATACCGAGTCGCGTTAGAACAAGTTAACCTCAGTTTCCCCAACTCAGTTTCCCCACTCCTCCATCTCACCACACATGTACTTTTCCAAAAAAGAAAGAAAAAAGAAAAGAAAATGACACAACACATACTAAAATCATTGCTTTCATCCAGCTATGCTGCATATAGATATATAGACAAATTTAGAATAAAGGCCATAATGCAGAGATCACCCAGTCTTAATAATCCACCATCACGAATTACTGTCAACAATCAGAATCACGAAGCTTCTATTTATTACATGTAGTATTTCTATAATAAAAGCAAACCTGTTGCTTTTAAAATGAGCCATAAAGAACAGCATTTTTTGTTCTTTTTTTCTTTTAAGAAAGTCTGTTTTAAAGAAAGAGCTTGGATTCTGTTAACAACAACAAAAAATGCTGCCAACTATTAGTCCTCCCAGCCACCTGCCTTAGGTGATGGAGGAAGGGAAGGAAAAATAAGTCACAAAAAGATAACAAGCCTAAATAACCCCCTAGATTGCTAAGAACTGAGGAGTATCATTACTGAGATTAAAGACTCCAATACTTAAATTGCTCTGCTTAATTCTGAACTCGGTCCTACAGTCAGTTCATTTTGAGAAATCAGATAAACACTGTGTAATTTTGGATTGAGTTGTAATTTCCAGCAGAGAGTACAGCAATCCTCAGATTAAGGAAATGGAAACAAAGAAGGAATATGCCTTAGGAAGAAAAGTTAACTGAGCATGTATATGTTGTTCATTAAAATCTATTTTTGAAAAAAATGGTTATATTCAACTCCACTTAATCAATGATTTAGTCCATTGAATCAGCATTTTAATTAATTAGCTATATATATAAGGTAATTTTCTAATGGTATTTAAATTGTCTATAGTTCATATATCTAGTGTGTTTAGTTATCTTGTATTTTAAGACTTTCACAATGATTGCCTATTTCCCATTAAAAAACATTACACAGTAAAGACTAGAGCAACATTGCTCTCAGTCCCAGAAGGCCAATCCTGGCCCTGTAAGAAGACAGATAGATATATAAAACTCCCTGATGAACTAAGTGATGAATGTGACATAAATCAATTGCATATTTTCTCTCAAATTAACTTCCACTTTGCAACATAGACATCATTGAACCTGTTGATTTTATTGTCGGAACAAAAGATAGTCCATTAAAATTAATAATGACACCCTAAAGAAATGACTAAGACAAAGAAACTCATAACTCATTTGGCAGTTCCAAAATAAACCTATAAATTTTGTGATTAAGAGCTAAGATTTAAGTCATTCAAATTTAAAGTACATGTTACTGATCAAAGACGTCAACATAAAGCCAGGCACACTGAACCTCATAGAAGAGAAAGTGGGAAGTTTACTTGAATGCATTGGCACAGGAGATTGCCTTTCTAAACATAACCCCAGTTGCACAGACACTCAGAGAAACAACTAATAAATGGGACCTCCTGAAAATGAAAAGCTTCTCTTTAAAGCAAAGAACACAGTTGACAAGACAAAATGACAGCCTACAGAATGGGAAAAGATCTTCACCAATCCAACATCAGACAGAGGTCTAATCTCCAAAATATACAAAGAACTCAAGAAACTGGTCATCAAAAGAACAAATAATCCAATAAAAAAGTGGAGTAAAGACCTAAACAGAGGACTGTAAGATGACTGAAAGACACTGAAGAAAATGCTCAACATCTTTAGTCATCAGAGAAATGCAAATCAAAACAACTCTAAGATTTCATCTTACACCTNAACCTGGAAACAACCTAAATGCTCCTTGACTGAAGAATGGATAAGGAAAATGTGCTATATTTATACAATGAAGTACTACACAGCAGAAAAAAAATGACATCTTGAAATTTGCAGGCAAATAGATGAATATAGAAAACATCATTTTGAGTGAGGTAACCCAGACCCAAAAAGACACTTATCACATGTGCTCACTCATAAGTGGTTTTCAAACATAAATCAAGGAAAACCAGCCTACAAATCACAATCCCAGAAAACCTAGACACCAAGGAGGACCCTCAGAGAGACATACGTGGATCTAATCTACATGGAAGTAGAAAAAGACAAGATTTCCTGAGTAAATTAGGAGCATAGGGACCTAGGGAGAGGGTTGAAAGGGAGGGGAGTGCCAGGGAGAGGAGCAGAGAAAAATGTAGATAGAGCTCAATAAAATCAATAAAAAAATAAAATAAAATACATGTTACAATTATCTGATATTAGACTAGATGTAAAAATAATAAAATAAATATTGCTATTGCAACTTGACCAATGAATGCTTTGATTTTTCAAAAAGTTTTAATCAAAGATGTGATGTCATTCAGAAGACAAAGTAACATTTAATTCTTCAAAGATGGATTGACTGTGAAAGACATCTAAAATGAGTTTTCAATGATGCTTATCTGAATGATAGTTTTAATCTTTAGCAACAATAAATGCACATTGATCAACATTAGAATTTAATGAATAATCCTTGTTTGCTAGAGCTGTGAGGGTTAAATGTTATAAACAGGCTTTAAAACTGAAATCTAAGAGCAGTCAGGGTTCCCTGCCCTGTGGGAGAGGGATGGGGGATGAGGAGTGAGGGAAGTGGGAGGGAAATGGGAGGAGGGGAGGAGGTGGAAATTTTTAATTAATAAATTTAAAAAACTGAAATCTAAACTCAGATGCAAAGAACTATTAACGTTAAAAGAAGTATGCACCAATTATACATAAACATTACTTCATGCTTCTGGAGAGGAGCAAAACTAAATCTTTGTCACTAAAAGTAATTTCAGTTACCATTATTTAACTTTAGTATGGGTAAGTCATTGGTCAATGATTTATCTTCTACCCTGCTGAAACAAAATGATATTAAATAACAGAAAAAAAGAATTGATCCCCAAAATACTTTGGGGCCTGTGTTCCTGATAGGGGAGAACATACAAAGCAAAAATGACAGCCTACGTGAAACTGATGAAGGAAAACAAAAGAAAATTCTAGCCAGAGGCAAATTCAATTTGGCACTACTACAGATATCTCACAGGAGAAAGGGAACTGTACCTTTTTAAAATACCTGCATCACTACAAAGTAAGAAACTACCTGGCTAAAGCCTATATTATTAAGACCAATAGCCTCTATAGTAACAACAGCCATCTTAGCCAGTTTATCTGGAGCTATGAAATGTTAAACCATTTATCTGGAGCTATGAATGTTAAAAACTGAAGTAAAAGCAGCCATTTTACAATATTCAATAAGAGATAAAATAAAATAGTTGGCCATAGGGAATGAAATAATAGTTTTATTATATAGATTAAAGCTGCCAATCTGATTTTTAGGAAAGCTATACAATAATTGACTTATTTTTGGTGACTTTCTTTAAACAGTAAGAAAATACTCTAACCTTTAGAATATTTAATTTAGAATGTATGTGTATGTGTGTGTTCTGGGGTTTCTGTATCATATACTCAGTGAATGTGTAGTACCTTGTTTTTATTTTATTCCCATATTTAAGGCTGGTATCATCTGTAATCTACCACTTTTAAAAGGTACATAAAGGGAGATGGGGCACTTTAAAATCTTTTAAAAAGAAATTTGGTATTAACATTAACCACAAATTCCACAGCTTTAACGTAGATATTAGTAAGAAGTGAAACATGCATGTCTTTATTGCAACAGTTACAGTAATATAAAAATGTCATTTTTCCACTATTAGACTGTGTGTACGTGTGTGTGTGTGTGTGTGTGTGATATGAACTTGAGAAATTTATAAAGACATCTCAGAAAAATAAAGAATGGGTAACTGCAGAATTGTTCATGAAAACCACACAGCCATTATTTCACTTGCCCATTGATTTCTTCAATAAATACCTATTGAATTCCCACTCTATGTCAGATATAATACTGCATTTGTGGAATGAATGGAGGACTAAATCCTGATCTTCATACTCTTGAACTCAAGAAGAGAAAAGAACTACAATAGACAGATGCACAGCAAAACGATTATAACAGAATGGGTGCTAGAAAACCCAAAGGATAAAATGATGAATTAGTTCAGGAAGGCTTAACAGAAGAAATAGCATCCAAGTAAGTGCCTGAG
Source organism: Bramus lutescens (assembly GCA_001685075.1). Lineage (NCBI taxonomy): Eukaryota > Metazoa > Chordata > Mammalia > Rodentia > Cricetidae > Bramus > Bramus lutescens. Next base: position 36,411 of record LOEQ01009956.1, on the reverse strand, counting down.
AAATGGGAGGGGAAACAGCTAAAGGGGGACAAATCCATGACAGAATAAACATGCAATAAAATATCCACACCACTTGAATCCTCAATTATCATGTTGAGGAGTTTGATGTTAATAAAAGGACAGTAATAAGTATCATGACATAATAAAAATAGTGCTGTAGCTGTGTATACAAGATGGCTAATAGAGCCTAGAGACAGGAAGTAATCACTAGTCTACAAGTAGAAGCAGGAACGATGGATTAGGACAGTTCGCTGCTGAAGCAGAGGTGGATTTGAGAGATATTTTAAGTATTTTCCATGCTTTGAAATTACTATATGGCTTTTTAGCATCAACAGGACTTAAAAAGGTTGAAGACAATTGACAGAAAGGTTGGAAATATGTGGTTTGGAGAATATGATTTAAAAATCAGTTTTCCACATGCCTATGAGCACACAAGAGAGTCTTGTAAACAACTGCATGTAAGGACCTGGGTCTAAGGGAAAGGGGAAAATTATCTTTTGACAATACATAGTAGTTGCTAAAGAATATAAACAGAGCCCAGAATTCACTTCTAAAATCAATTTTTATAACATCAGTAGCTAGTAGATTGGTTTTTGGCTGTGTGCATGTGAAGAAAATTAAGAATTCTTAACACATCATTAAATATTTAGGAAATTATAGACCTCAGTGCTCCAAAGTGACTTCTGACTGGACATGTCAAGACTAAGGGGCTAGATGAGAAAATGGCTGCTCCAAACACAGGTGCTGGATGTGAACTGTCAAACAAGAAGCAAAGTTAAAGCTATCGGCAACTTCCTACAGGAAGTCTAAGGAAGGGTAATAAGGTGAAATATTAGTCACATGCTGTGAATCTGTCACCAAAGAAAACAGATTAAGGGAAAAAGACATAGAGAAATCTCTGAGATCAGAGAATCAAAGCAAAGACAAGGAAGATGAGGGACAAGGCTGACACAAATCAAGCAGTGGTGAAATATTCATAGGCAAAAAAAAGAGCAAAAAAGAAATCTCAAGGCAGACATGAGTGACATGCAATCAGTCACAAAGACTCAATTATCCTTAGAAGTTGGAGCTGAACATTATTGATTCTTTTTATATACTTAGGAGAAAAGGCTGGCTGATGAGTGTGCAAAATTGACACAAGAGTCCTACAGTGAAAGTGAACATCTGCCTTTCGCTGGTCATACAACCATGGGAGCCAGAAAGAACTTTTGAGCCCTTAGCAGCCACAAATATTAACATGTGCAGCCGCGAAGATTAAATAAGTAAATTAGCTCAACATAGATTCGTTAAACACCTGCCGGATCCCAGATGGCATGCTTGGTTCTAAGGACAGAAAGAGCAATGGATTCTGTATTCAAAGTCTTCACAGTAGTAGAAAGAGAGGCAAAGATGAAAGCAGATATTAAAACACAACCTGTTATATGTGAAAATGGAAGTGGGCTCAGGACACAGAAAGACAGTAGTGAGAAGGGTGTGACTTGTTACGCTCGAGGGAGGCAGGAGAAGCTTCTAAGCAAGAGTTTAAACTGAATTTTTACAAATTATTTAAGTATTCAAGGAATAAGTGACAGTAAAGAACATTTGGGGCAGAAGGAAATTAGTGAAAAGCCAAGTGATGGTTTTATTATTGGAGGGTCCTACACAGAAAGGTTTTTGTGGCGCAGGTTATAGAGCAAATCTCAAGTGATGACAGATAGACACACAAGGTCATAATTTCCAAGGACTCTTAGAAGTTGCAGTTATGTGACACTGTGGGACCTGCCCTCTGAGAAGTCTGGAGAGTAGCGAGTTGCTAGACTAGAGTCATGAGCAACGAGAATGAGAAGCAGAAAAGTGTCTCACAACTGAGGAGAAAGACCACACAATACAATATGGACTTTGTCTTTTTAATGACAAAATAGTGTTGTCTATCATTTTCATAACATTTAGCCTCATTCCTTGGCAAGCAAGGTTGGTCAAATAAAATATTTATTTTGAAAACCCATATGTGAATTAGCTGTAGACATAAACAAAATTATGGGTACAGATGTATATATAAAATGAAAATATCCAAGTGAGTTCAAATAGTTCACTTTATGCTAATTTATGCATTTATATAAAGATTTCTTTTTCCCAATTTTTAATGTTCACAGTCCTCTTTTTCACAGAGATAAGTACAGTTGTCTAACCTTTGAGTTCAACCCAATGAGAATCTCTGTTCAAATGATAAAAGCAGAACAGTAAAATTCTGTATATATTACTGTCTGCCATATGTAAGGTTCGGTGATATGCTCTGGGGAAATACAACAGAGACACAATTCCCACCTACCAGCAATGCAGTGCACAGCATGGAAAACAGAAGCGAGTATAAATGGCTGATATCCTACCATGATACAGTGTTCAGAGGATAGAGTGCTATAAGAGTAGAGAATAGAACACAAGTGATAAGTCAAACTATTTTTAATATCTATAACCATGCTGACTAACCTCTAACTACCATGAAAGAGGAAAATAAGTCAAACTGTTTTTAATGTCTATAACCATGCTGACTAAACTCTAACTACCATGAAAGAGGAAATATGATAAATCATTTTTTTACAAGTCAGGAATCTGAGGTCCCACATGATAAAGACTATGAACATTCCACAGTTGAACAAAATCCCATGAGTCAACATTAACCTGAAGCCATTACTTTATGAAAAGATTTAATGAGGACTACTAGCATACCTAGCATTGCAGAGTTAGACATTTTACTCTTGGTTTTCATGCCCTATTGAAATCATGACAAGAAGTTAAAAGCAGAGGAGTAAGATCAGTAATTCCAACAATAAAAGTAAATATGCTGGAGGAAAATATCATTTTATACACATCAAATGGCTAACATTGTAGTTGTCATATTTTGCAAATTTATAACACAAAGTACTCTTTGTGAAAATTAGAAATTACTTGAACTTTAGATCTTATAACATCAAAATAACTTTATATTTTATGTTGTTATTCTGTTTTGCATAGTTCTAAGAGTATTCTAAGCTTTCTATTGGAAAGACCTAGATTAGACTTATTTGTAAAAAGTGTATCACATTTAACTGAGTAGTTAATATTTACCCACAGCCAAACCATCTGATAAACAGAATAGAAATAAAGAGCTAGTGGAAACAAATGTCACTCTCATGTAGTAATGTGCTTCAAAATTAACATTTCAAAGACTGCTGTTTAAAATACACACCCAATATGTTAATAATCATTTCCATGTGCAGCTTGTTAAAGTGTCTTATTTGTATCAGAGTCAAACTTGTACAAACACACACATATGTAGCAGGCATTGCCAAATAATTTAAAAATTAATCACCATCAATGCCTACAATGATACAAGCACTCAACAGAAACGTTTAGTTCCACAATTGTTTACATAACCTTCTGCAGAGCACTGCATGCATACTAGGCTCCAGGTAGCTCTCTATTGATGTAATATTATTTTGTGATTTCACATAAACCTTTCAAAAAATAATTGAAATTATATGCTCAGTGTATTTTTGACTATCAACCACATTTTCTCCATTGAGAAACCACACAGTCCCTAAGAAATCTTAACCAATGAATATACTAAAAGTGAAGTTATTTTTCCATAAAAATATCTTTGAAGATTTTATAAACCTCTCAAAATCCTAGATAAATGTTAGCATATGTCTTTATGAGCTATGATACTCTCAAACATCACTAACTCAGAGGAAGTGAGTTAAATTGTTACTCTCTGGAGATCACATACTCAACTGCCTGATATCTTGTTTTAACATCCAGGCTGAATGTGTCATGTTTTATATTATCTAAGGCTTGATATGGCAAAGGGAAAAAGGCAAGATGTAACAGCAAAATGTGCTGAATTGTATATAACCAAACCGTGAATCATATGCAGAGGTGCCCAAGAACTATTAAGATATAGCAATATTGCTGAGCACATTTGGAAATCCAGGCACTTGGAAAGTACTGTCAGACTTCTCAAGATTTTAAGGCTGTATAGTGAGTTGAAAACTATAGATTAACAGTTAGTGGGATTAGAGGCCATGATCTTTTCTTTTTTAATTTGAAACACAAATATTTTTATTAAAACATAAACCATAACCTTCCCTTTCTTTTTCATCCCTTACATCTCATCTTGATATTTAATTCACAGTACAAACACTATAACATTGAGTCCCTGCCTTTATTTTTCATACTTTAAAAGTCAAGTTATTTTTAAAAATACAATGCCCTACTATAAGTCAGAGTCACTCAAGTTTCACTCCAATAAATTAAAAAAAAATTACCTACATTCTTACTTCAAAAGGGAAGAAATGTCACCATCACAATCAGACCAAATAAAACAAAATAGAATTATATAAATAACATATGGTCTAACATCTAAAATTCAGGATCTTCTGGTCTCTAAATGGTCTAGTCAGCTCCATTTCTCATGCTTTGCAGTCAGCTCCATCAAGTGCCAGCTTCTGTCCTTGGGGATCTTCTCATGATAGTGGTTACTCTGATATCCTGATTTCCCCACTGCAACTGAGGCTAAACCTTCACCAATTGCCTCCCCTTGGCCTCCCTCCATGTGTTCCAGTCCCTGCCATGCAAGAAGAGTCAAGCGTTAGCTGCTCTCCAGGAACCGTTCATGACTAAAACAGATGCAGAGACACACAGCTAAGCATTTTTCAGAGCTCTAAGAATCCTGTTGAAGATGGGGGTGTTTGAAGGAGTCAGAGGGATCAAGGACATGATCATCTCATTAGATGCTGAAGAAGCCTTTAACAAAATCCAACACCCCTTCATGATAAAGGTTCTAGAGAGAACAGGAATGCAAGGAATATACCTAAACATAATAAAGGCAATATACAGCAGACAGACAGACAGCATCAGATTAAAAAGAGGGACACTCAAAGTCATTCCACTACAACCAGATACAGGACAAGGCTGTCCACTCTCTCCATATCTATTCAATATTGTACTTGAAGTTCTAGCTAGAACAATATGACAACTAAAGGGGATCAAGAGGTTATAAATTGGAAAGAAATAATTCAAACTTTTGCTTTTGCAGATAATATGATAATATACATAAGTAACCTCAAGAATTCTACCAGGGAATTCCTACAGCTGATAAATACCTTTGGTAATGTGGACACATAAAAGATTAACTCTAAAAACTCAGTAATCCTCCTACATATGAATGATAAATGGGCCGAGAAAGAAATAAGAGAAAAAACACTCTTTACAATAGCCACAAATAATATAAAAGTATCTTAGGTTAATTCTGAGCAAAAGAGTGAAAGAGCTATATGACAAGAATTTTCAGTCATTGAAGAAAGAAATTGGGAAAGACATCAGAAAATGGAAAGATCTCCCATGTTCATGGATCAGTAGGATTAACATAGTAAAAATGGCAATCTTACCAAAAGCAATCTACAGATTCAATGTAATTCCCATCAAAATCCCAACACACTTCTTCACATGCATCAAGAGAATACTCAACTTCATATGGAAAAAAAAAACCAAGATAGCTAAAACATTCCTGTTCAATAAATGAATTTTGGGAGGCATTACCATCCCTGATTTCTAGAGCTACAGTAATGAAAACAGCTTGGTATTGGCACAAAACACAGGGGACCAATAGACTCAAATTGAGGACCATTACATAAGTCTACACACCAATACACACCTCATATTTGACGAAGAAGTCAAAATTATACAATGGAAAGTATCTTTGACAAATGGTGCCAGCACAATTGAATTTTGACATGTAGATGAATATAAATAAATTCATATCTATCATCATGTACAAAACTCAAGATAAAATGGATCAAAGTCCTCAACATAAATCCAGTTATACTGAAGCCAATAGAAGAGAAAGTGGAAAGTGACCTTGAACACATTAGCACAGGAGACCACTTCCTGAATGTAACACCAGTAGCATAGACACTGAGATTGACAATTAATAAGTGGTAATTCCTGAAACTAAAAGGTTTCTGTAAGTCAAGGGACATGGTCAATACGATAAAGTGGCAGCCTACAGAATGGGAAAATATCTACATAAGTCCCACATCTGACAGAGGGCTGAGCTTCAAAATATATAAAGAACTCAAGAAACTAGACATCAAAACACCAAATAATCCAATTTTTAAAATGGGGTACAGATCTAAACAGATAATTCTCAACAGGAGCATCTCAAATAGTGAAAAGACATTTAAGGAATTGCTCAACATCCTTTATCATCAGAGAAATATAAATCAAAACAGCTCTGAGATACCATCTTACACAAATCAGAAGGGCTAATATCAAAAACACTGATGACAGCTTGCGCTGGAGAGGATGTGGAGTAAGGGGAACACTCTTCCATTGTTTGTAGGAGTGCAAACTTTTTTATTGATTTTTACTGAGCTCTACATTTTTCTCTGCTCCCCTGCCTGCCTATCCCTTCACCTTCAACCCTCCTTCAAGGTTTCCATGCTCCTAATTTACTCAGGAGTGCAAACTTTTACAGTCTCTTTGGAAATCAGCATGGCAGTTTCTCAGAAAATTGGGAATTAATCTACCTCAAGATCCATTGATAACACACTCTTGAGCATATACCCAAAGGATGTGCAACCATATCACAAGGACATTTGCTCAACTATGTTCATAGCATCATTATTTTTAATAGCCAGAAACTGGAAACAACCTAGATGCCCCTTAACCAAAGAACAGATAAAGACAATCTGGTATATTTACACAATGGAATAATATTCAGAAGAAGTAAATGAACAAAACAAACAAACAAAAATATAAAATGAACATCTTGAAATTTGAAATTTGCAGGCAAAAGGATGGAACTAGGAAAAAACACCCTAAGTGAGGTATCCAAGTCCCAGAGAGACAAACACGGTATGTAATCCCTCATAAGTGGATATTAGACTTAAAGCAAAGAATAACCAGGATGTATTACACCACCCCAGAGTATCTAGGTAAAAAGGAGGACAGTAAGAGGAACCTGCATGGAATGACCCCAGGATGGGGGAATAGTTGAGATTTTCTGGATAAAGTGGCAAGGGGGATAGAAAGCAAGGGGTGGGGATGGGAATTTGAGGGATCAAGATGATTGAGTTGGGTAGGGTTGGAGAGGGAGAGCAATGAAAGAGATATCTTGATAGAGGGAGCCAGTGTTGAGTTAGAGAGAAACTTGGTACTAGGAAAAGTCTCAGGAGTCTACAAGGATGACCCCAGCTAAGACTCCTAGCAATAGTGAAGAGGGTCCCTGAACTGGTCTTCCCCCTTGATCAGATTAGTGACTTATCCTAATTGTCATCATAGAATCTACATTCAGTAACTGATCAAAGCAGACGCAGTGATCCAGAGCCAAGCACTGGGATGAGCTCCTGAAGTTCAATTAGAGAGAGGGCATCATATGACCGNGGGGGGGTTAAGATCATGATGGGGAAAACCATAGAGACAGCTAACCCGAGCTAATAGAAGCTCACTGACTCTGGGCTGACAGCAGGGGAACCTACATGGGACCAAACTAGGACCTATTAAGGTTGGTTAGAGTCATGTAGCTTGATCTGTTGGGAGTGGCCCTGATAATGGGCCAGAACTTACCCTGGGTGTATGAACTGGCCTTTAGGAGCTCATTTGCTATGGTAGGATACCTTGCTCATTCTTTAAGCAGGGGAGAGGAGCTTGGTCCTGCCTTAAGTTGGTATGCACGACTTTGTTAACTCCCCAAGGGAGGTCTTACCCCCTCTGAGAGGTGGATGGGGACTGGAATGGGGGTAGGAGGGGAGCAGGAGAAAGGGAGGGAGGGGGAACTGGGGCTGGTATATAAAATTTAAAAAATAGAAATCCCACAGAATCAACTAACCGGGGCTCAGAGGTCTGGCAGAAACTAAAAGGACAACCAGGGAGCCCTCTGTATATATTTCACAGTTGTATAGTTTGGTCTCCTTATGGATTCCTAACAGTGGGGACAGAGTCTTTTGTCTGCTTTTGGGACTCTTTTTCTCGTACTGTGTCACCTTGTCCAGCCTTAATGAGGAAAATACCTAGTCTTACCACAGCTTAATATGCCATGTTTGGTTGATATCCATGGAAGGCCTGCACTTTCTTGAATAGATATGTAGAGGTGGAAGGTCGTGGGGACAAAAAGGGGAGGTGGGAGAGGGATTAGAAGAGAGAAGGGAAAGGAAACTGTGGTCAAGATGTAAAAACTTAATAATAACAATAATAATAAAGGGGGAAAAGGAGGAAGAGGAGGAGGAGGAAGAGGAATATAAAGAAGGAAGAAGAAGAAGAGAAGAAGAAGAAGAAGAAGAAGAAGAAGAAGAAGAAGANGAGAAGGAGAAGGAGAAGGAGAAGGAGAAGGAGAAGGAGAAGGAGAAGGAGAAGGAGAAGAAGGAGGAAAGGAGGAGGAGGAGGAGGAGCAGGAATTCACCATTATTGAGTCAACCTCTGAAAAATGTTTTCTCAGTGCCAGCACACAATAAGCTGTATCTGAGGAGGACCCAACTCTGAACATCTTGTATAGGCAGCTGATTTTGATAATGTGCCAGAGTCAAGCATGTATTGTTGGTGCTGAGAAAACAGAAAGGGGAAAAGTAGTGATATTATAATCTCAAAACTAAAGTTTAAAAACTTAATAAAGTTATTTGAAAAGTTAAAAATACATATTATATAAAAACCTTTTCTAATCCACCCAACATATCTCACCATCACTCATATTTTCATTAATTATTGTAATCCAAGTCTTACAGATAATTTCTAAGGATGTTTCCAATGTCAATCATGGTAACAAAGTATGAGCATGTTGTCTAATATTTATTATCCTAACAGTCTGTCTGATTCATTATAAATAGTCTCCATATGCCTTAAGATATAATCTAACCCTCTCTAAACATGAATGCTGACATCTTTCCCTGAATTCTGTCAGACAGGAAGACAGTGGACTCATTCAAAATTAACCTATTTCTAATTTCAGCATCATCTCATAGCTCAATAAATGAGCTCACAATACAATGAGAGAAGCTGTTACAGTATTTCATTAATTCTCTGTTGACTTTCAGTTCACAGTTGCCTATTAAGCTTGGGGCATGCTTTTATTATTGAACACCTCATGTATGTGACACTTAGACTTAAATGCTGAAAATGGTAGCAAAATAAAATCTCTACCCTGAAGAAGCATACCGTCTAGAAAGGAAGATTTACTTCCTGTCCTTCGCAAGTTGGCATCAACTCATTCCTAGTCTTCTAGAGTATCACATCCTTTGGAACACTTCACATAAATTACACATCTCTGAAAGGTAATTTTCCATCATGTTTTAACAACCCTGGCCTTTACTTTGGCTGTAGAAAATATTTTCCTTTATGCTTAATTTTTGACCAAATGAAAAGACATGTCAATAAAATAAAATTTGTCAATCAAATTAAAAAAAGAATAGCTGTTACTCAGATTTGTTATGAAGATTCACCAATATTTTTAGATGTAAATAGAAGGTGTATTAAGATGCTTTAATGTTTTATTGACAGAATGTAATATAAGTATTTTAGTGTGTGTATATATATGTACCTATTTTATTTTCCATTTCTGTTTGAATTCTAATGGAAAGTTTCTCTCCATTCTAGTCTAGAGTAACATTAAAGAAGACTTAATCAACTCCCAGACATTATTAGCATGATTACCAAGTGACTAATTTGTTTTTCAATTTTAATTTGTGAAATAAATAATGATCCAAATAATCCTAATTCTGTAATAAATTTCTTACTGATTTTATTAATGTATTTTAAATGGAAGATTTTTGTCTTTGGGTCCAGTATTTAGGTATATACATATACAATTTGTTGAGTAACTTAATCTCAGAAAAACTACACTATTCTAACAAGAGGAGAAATTCTTTGTCCAGTGAAGAGAAAAAGTTTACCAAATTTAAAAGCTTAATAAGGGGTATCAAACAATTTCAGAAAACAAGGTTCTAGAAGCTGATATACTTAATCAAATCAGATAAATTACTTTGTCTGAGACTACTGCAAGCATATGCACAATAAACCCATTTTGTAATTGGCAAAGTTTCCTTCTTCAAAATGGAAACCTAGATTTGAAGTAAATTTTAAATGAACAAAAATCTGAATTCAATAATGGATGGAATGTATATACTCATATGCATGTGAAGTAATCTCCTACTTTTGCTAATATTTTGATATGTGATTGACAACAGATTGAATCAGAAAGCCAGTTCTGGATGCTAAAAATAATATCATTCTATTTAAGTGTCTAGTATGAAGGGAAAAACAGGTAAAGGGAATGACAGCATAAATTATAATTCTTTGATTTTCACACTATCTCACACACTTAAGCATGAATTTCATAGGTGATTTGAAAATGGAGAAATATGATCACACAGAATGTAAGTAGCAAAGAATGAGAATGGGTAGAAAAATCATTCACTCATTATTAAAAACTACAACATTACTGTTGTAAAAATACAGTAATCTGGCTTAGCTATTGGAAGAGTTTTATAATGTCAGGAGGACATCATTACTTAATCCTCACTTGAACACTCCCTCACCCTAACAAAGAAAGGAGCAAAAAATTTCATCCAATAAAGCTTTAGTGTAGTGAAAGGCGATCAAGGCACTCTAGGCTAATTCTTGGAAATCTTTCATCTTTTGGCAAACAGAAGGTAAGCTTAATAGTTGGCAAGGAAACAAAATGTATTATCTTATGTGAAGTCCAATTATTTTCAGTCATGATAACTAATTTGGCCTGTCCGCTCACAAAAGAAATCAGAAGTTTACGTGAAAATCCCTTATTGTTTTGAATGGAAGGCAATAAACTTGACATGGAAAGAGTTTTAGATTTTCAATTAGTCATTATCTGAAGTACAACGCATCCCAAGCACTTAAAACTGGATGAGTAGAGAGTATGCATGGGAACATTGTGCTAGAAGGGACAACGCATCTAATTTGGATTTAGTCCGAAAATTGAAAGAATATATACTATTTAAATCAACATCTATCACCTTCAAAACTACCCCACAACAAAAAGAGAACAAAAGCAATTGTTTGCTTTTGAAGAGAAATTTATTTTAAAACATATGCATTCTTCTAGGCAAAGTTGACATCTTTAGAGAAACTCAAGATGCAGAAGTTGAATCTATCAGAACAGACAGCAATTCAACATCTCAATGAAGCAGTCAACCATTGAAGAAGACACGTCAGACATTAAAAAATGATTATGAATAATTAAATGAAATAAACAGAATTAATGAAATGCTTGAATGGATAGGAAGGGAAGATGTGGTATCAGTACAACTAACCATTTCATATGAAACTGGCTGGTTTACATTAGCAGTCCTGAAGAAGTCATTGAACTATAAATAAAATGTGCAGAGAAGAAAATAAAAGGATCAAAGGAATTAATTGGACACAGGTGTTCTTGAAGCAAAGGGAGGAGATACATGCCTTAGTATCTTCAGCTTCTAAAGACAATTATGACACAAANTTAATAAGGGGTATCAAACAATTTCAGAAAACAAGGTTCTAGAAGCTGATATACTTAATCAAATCAGATAAATTACTTTGTCTGAGACTACTGCAAGCATATGCACAATAAACCCATTTTGTAATTGGCAAAGTTTCCTTCTTCAAAATGGAAACCTAGATTTGAAGTAAATTTTAAATGAACAAAAATCTGAATTCAATAATGGATGGAATGTATATACTCATATGCATGTGAAGTAATCTCCTACTTTTGCTAATATTTTGATATGTGATTGACAACAGATTGAATCAGAAAGCCAGTTCTGGATGCTAAAAATAATATCATTCTATTTAAGTGTCTAGTATGAAGGGAAAAACAGGTAAAGGGAATGACAGCATAAATTATAATTCTTTGATTTTCACACTATCTCACACACTTAAGCATGAATTTCATAGGTGATTTGAAAATGGAGAAATATGATCACACAGAATGTAAGTAGCAAAGAATGAGAATGGGTAGAAAAATCATTCACTCATTATTAAAAACTACAACATTACTGTTGTAAAAATACAGTAATCTGGCTTAGCTATTGGAAGAGTTTTATAATGTCAGGAGGACATCATTACTTAATCCTCACTTGAACACTCCCTCACCCTAACAAAGAAAGGAGCAAAAAATTTCATCCAATAAAGCTTTAGTGTAGTGAAAGGCGATCAAGGCACTCTAGGCTAATTCTTGGAAATCTTTCATCTTTTGGCAAACAGAAGGTAAGCTTAATAGTTGGCAAGGAAACAAAATGTATTATCTTATGTGAAGTCCAATTATTTTCAGTCATGATAACTAATTTGGCCTGTCCGCTCACAAAAGAAATCAGAAGTTTACGTGAAAATCCCTTATTGTTTTGAATGGAAGGCAATAAACTTGACATGGAAAGAGTTTTAGATTTTCAATTAGTCATTATCTGAAGTACAACGCATCCCAAGCACTTAAAACTGGATGAGTAGAGAGTATGCATGGGAACATTGTGCTAGAAGGGACAACGCATCTAATTTGGATTTAGTCCGAAAATTGAAAGAATATATACTATTTAAATCAACATCTATCACCTTCAAAACTACCCCACAACAAAAAGAGAACAAAAGCAATTGTTTGCTTTTGAAGAGAAATTTATTTTAAAACATATGCATTCTTCTAGGCAAAGTTGACATCTTTAGAGAAACTCAAGATGCAGAAGTTGAATCTATCAGAACAGACAGCAATTCAACATCTCAATGAAGCAGTCAACCATTGAAGAAGACACGTCAGACATTAAAAAATGATTATGAATAATTAAATGAAATAAACAGAATTAATGAAATGCTTGAATGGATAGGAAGGGAAGATGTGGTATCAGTACAACTAACCATTTCATATGAAACTGGCTGGTTTACATTAGCAGTCCTGAAGAAGTCATTGAACTATAAATAAAATGTGCAGAGAAGAAAATAAAAGGATCAAAGGAATTAATTGGACACAGGTGTTCTTGAAGCAAAGGGAGGAGATACATGCCTTAGTATCTTCAGCTTCTAAAGACAATTATGACACAAAMTGACCAAAATAGGAATCTAATTCATAGAATTTTCTATCAATAGTCCTCAGAAGAGATAAAAAGATAAGGACATACAATTTTTCCAAAGGGACGACTTAAATTTATGAATGGTAGAACCAGGGAAAGTACTCAGAAAGGTGTCCTACCAAATTTTGTTTGATCTTCCCACTTAGCAGAGCCCTCTGCCCACCAGACAGAAGAGTGACGGTGTCGGTATGATATAAAGGAGAAGATGGACACTTTCAGTCCAGCATAACGTCTTACTCTAGCTTATGGATCATTGAATATTTGGGTACGTACAGTACTTGTTATCATCATATATTTCAGCCATGAGAATTGCAAGGTGGACAGTACATTAACTGATATCAAATTACTCAATATTTTTTCTTTCACAAAATACTCTTCTATATTTCTTTTTATAATTTGAGTACTTGCACATGCTACTTTGTTGTTTCTGAAATCCTTGTCTAGCAATGGCTTGACCTTTTTAAAAGCATCTTTGAAGAAAGATGGGAGAAGCCTCAAACTTGTGAGAAGTTGGTACAGTCTCTCCTTGTTCCAAAATGAGCTGTGTTTTGTTTCCTCTTTAGCTGTCCACTGCGGCCTCAGATTTACTTGTGGTAAGGTTAAAAGGTGTGACAAGCAAATTATTTTTAACTAGAAAATTATGAATACTAACGTATCTTGTGTCATTTTGATGCTATTGAAAGTTAACAAATTTTTGCCAGAAGCAAGGAAAGTAACAGCGAAAGTAGCGGTATACACAGCTATACTACTAAGGTCAATAGCATGCATTTCAGAGTACCAATACATGAAAGGATATTTCACCATACATTTTTGCATTATGCTTTCATTGGTGTTTATCTAAGCAAGCTGGAATATTCTGCTTACAGCTGAATCTTCCTTTAAAGAATAGAGTAACTCTGCAATGCTGCCAAGCATAAGGAGGAACAAACTTCATTATACCAGAGATCAGACAAAGTTGGTGGTTTTGTCCTATACTATGTCTAACCCTGTAAAATTTTTATTGGTTTTGAAATTCCTAAGGAAATGTTCAGAGCCTTCAGTAGCATGCAAATCTGAACAAGTTCTTCAGAAGACACACATTATTTCCCAGGTAATGCTCATTTATCTTTGATCTCAAGATTTAAATTATAAAAACCTGAAAAAAATTTTTCTCTGAGGGGAAAAAATGCCTTCGCTTTTTACAAAATCATCCATTAAGAACATGTATGAGATTCTTCATTTGCAGATTTGTCTTAAATTTTAACATCCACATAGGAAAACACGAGGCGGCTCTTGAAAGACTTTTCAAATACACTCTAACAGACAGGCTTGTGTGTGAGTGAGTGTGTGTGTGTGTGTGTGTGTGTGTATGTGTGGCCTTACTGACAACCTGAGCTTCTTTATGCTCTTCTTTCTACAACTGTGTTAGTGAGTGAAAGCTGTAAGCTAAATACACACACACACACACACACCCCTTGGTAACCCTGAAGTTCCTCTAAAGCCTCAATCTCCCAAAGTCAAAGTTTTGATTTTGATTTTTAAAACTATAATCAACTGAAATAACTGAAAACAAAAGCAGAAACTATCAACTAGTCTTGAGTTACAGTTTCAAGCGGAAAAAAAAGAGTTAAAGCCATAAAGCTAAAGCAGTTAGCGTACTTCAAGCATTCACAGATGAGCGGTCTTCCTGACACTTGTGACAAATGTCAAGGAGGTCTACTAACAGAAGATGTTCCTATAAAAAGAAAGAGGTAGACCTAAAACGGGGCATATGAGCACATCTTCTTATTATAGTGGTCACAATGAGCACAATTTCAAAGGGTTGAAGTGATGGGCACAGTTGCTATTTTAACTGGTACTCTGTAGAAATTCTTAATTTCGCTGTATCCACTGTGGGTTAAACTCCAAGTGGCAGATTTGCTCTTAACACTGGCGTTGTTCCTGGAGCATCCTCATTTGAGTCTTGTTTAAAATCTCGTCTGCAGGACAGCAGGTGCATCAGTGCACCTTAGGATTGCTCTTGCACTAATGCTGATTCAGATTTGACATCTTCAGGATACTAGTGCATGCGGTGCTATTCCCACAGCCTCTCTCAACTCCTTTTGGCAACAAGCCCGTGAGCCACAAATGGCGAACATTGCTAACACAAATGCTGAGGGGAAAAAGTAAAACCGACTCTCTCAGAATAGGGACGCATGGTTCCCAGGTCTTACAATAGAGGGGGTTGAGGAGATATTGTTCTATTTTTTAAAGGCTTCTTCTTTTACTTGGGAAACACATTTACAGATAGGAGAGGGGTGGGTAGCGGAGATACACAAAAGAGGTCTATTTTCAAGATCAAGACCCCAAGACCCTCAAGCAGACAGTCCTTCTGCTCTCTTCTAGGCTTTCAATGCAAATGTTCTGTCACTGAACAAGGCCAGAAAGACACAGAGCCATTCCCAAAGGGAACAGTTTTCTCCAATGGAGTCCCACTGGAGATACAAACCACACTTAGGATTTAATGACCACTCACAGACTCACAACCTACAGTTCCGCTGAGGAACTGTTAGCTAAGCAGGGATATCAGCCCCAATCAGAGCAAGAGCTCCTTAACTACTCCATATAATTCTGAGCTTCTCCAGGTGTCCAAGGAGATGGCCCCAGATTGTTCCTTTGGCAGCTGAGGAGAGGGCACCTCAACTGGCCCCATCCTACAGCCACACTGATGA
>LOEQ01009956.1:9717-20279 GCA_001685075.1 Bramus lutescens | reverse complement strand
TAGGAGGTGGAAATTTTTAATAATAATAATAATAAAATTAATAAAAAAATCTGAGCTTCTTTAGTGTTGTTTCATGCAAGGTATATTGTTATAGTGATATTCCCATCAAATTGGAACTCTATTTCAGTGTTTGAGTCCTGGTGTCAAAAATGATTTTTTTCCCCAAAAAATTACTTTTTGTTGGGATTAGCCACAAACAAAGTCAACTTTCTGAATGTCTTTACCCCTGGCATGAGTCTGGCTTCTGTTTTGTCTATTTTCATCTCAGCTCCAGTGTAGCCCAAGACAGGCACTCACAGAGGAGCTTCTGTGCACACCACATCAGTGAGCCGCTGCTGACGCAGCCATCACTCTTATTTTCTAGAGTATTTCTTATACTCTTCTGCTGATGCCATTATGAAAAATAGTGCTGGCACAGCCAAACAGCCACTTGACATCCTTTCTTATTTATGTGGTTAACTTATTCTTGAAATTTTATTTTCAAGGAAGATATTAATGTTTCATCGAGGGACAATCTATACATAGAGATTCTCTAGGTGAGGGTTGTGAATTTAGCATATTGAAGTACTTCATTAATTTAAAAAATACAATTCCCACAAAACAAAAGGCTACCAAAGATCAGAAAGTATTTGCACATTTTAAAACTGAAAATGAAGAACATTTGCTTATATTCACAATTAATTGGCAAATTAATGTTAATGGAGCTTTCTTTCATATTTTCATTTGATAAGGTAAACTTTCTAAGTCATAATAATTATGTCATTATCAATTTTCAATTAACTACTATGTTTTGACTCATGATAAATGAAGTCTTATATCTTAACACCTCAAGGTTTTTATGCTTCCAATACATATTCGATAAAAGTACAAAGAAAGAGATGCCACTTATACTTTAAGTTCAATTTCAACACCTCTCTTCTCCATAATATCTTCTCCATAAGACTTAGTCTTATAAAATAGCTAATAAAATATATGAAACATTTCAAGACAAAATGTAAGGGCACTGAAACCAAGGCTATCCAGCCATGCTTAAAATCATCAAAACCTATCCATTTTCACCCCACGTACTATTCTGCTGATTACTTTTTAATCTAAGATGTACATTTCATAATGATGAATAGAGAGGATTTTATTACACGCAGTTGAATGAGCTTTAAAAAAAAGCCTTACCTATGCGGGTGACATGTCTTTTCTAATAAGAACATAGTTTAATATTGAGATGTAATGAAATTAGAAATCGGCAATAATCCACAGCGTAATGAAAATTTTAAAGCTGGCTCAAAGTCCTCTAAAAACCAAAAGATACTTTTTGAGATGTTTTGAGAATGTTAAACATTTAAGTATTAAAATTTCACATTTGCTAATGAATACTTCTGATAATATAGTAGAGTAGGTGTAGCTTTAATTCAAATTTCTGTAAGAACATTTTTTTCTTTATTTACTCTTTATTTTTAGTTGTGGTGATCAAACAGAAGGTCTTGTGGTTGTTAGGCAAGCTTGCTACCTCTGAGCTACCTGTTAAATAAACTCCAAATCACAGTGTGTTCACATTGAATGTGTAAAGATATCTGAAAGGCAATCAGTGATTTTAGATAGATAAATAGGTAAATAAACAGACATACAGACACATCAATAGATTATAAGTGAAAATCGTGCCTCTAAAATTTAAATGTTGGTACACTGAATTTTTTACTCATAGTATTAAAACCAATTAAAATAAATTTAAATTTTACCTTAATTTTGAGCTCTAAAACAGTGTAAGTTGTTGATTCTAATCAATACTAATATAGTCAACTATAGGTAAATGGAAGTTTATATAAAATGAAAAACTTGTTTTAAAAGACATAGAAAGAACATTGTACACTTTTGATTTCAGAGAGACTTAAAGCATCACAGCTGTGGCAGATAGTGCCCTGCTCAGGGTTCATAGTCCAGGACAACACTAGAGCATACACCTAATGTGCACAATGCCATAATCAAAGTTACTGACGTGTTATAAAGTCACCCAATCCTAAAATATACCTATTGGTAGAAATAGCACATCATAATACGTTATCTATTCAGTATGTTTCTTCTCTTGAAAGCAATATTGTATTCTCTTTTTTTTGTTTTGAAATACTTCATATACCTAAAATATCACTTATTAATTATAGTAAACCTCTCTATTTCAAAGAATAATTCATTTATTATTACTAATATGATAATTCATATTATAAAATTCTGCAATCTCAAATGTTTCCATTTAGACAAATTGTGATATGTTGAAGGCAATGTATAACAAGTCCGGTTATATTTAACTTTTTGAGAAAAAGATAAATGGTAAGTTCTGGAATTCTAAAATTTGAATTCTGGCTAGTTGTCCTTCACGGGCACAGTACTTTCAAGCAGTGGTTGGTGTTTTCAAATATCTCTAATGGTGGCATAAGCTTAGTGTACACAGCTCAACCTTCCCCTGGGAATACCATATAATTGGAGAAGAGGGCACTTACCATGTTCCAGCCAGGATAAAGGTAATCCGTGCCCACAAATTCAAAGTAGTGAGCGAATCCTTCCTTCAACCACACATCTTCCCACCACACCGGAGTCACGAGGTCGCCGAACCACTGCAAGAACAGCGTGAATGAGCATATAAAAAAAATCAAAAAATACAGCATTCATCTCAGAATGATTTTACCTGAAATCAGATGGGCTAATTGTGATGATCATAAACTGGAAGCCACTCTGAAATTGATGTTGTTATCTTAAAATGTGTTGCGGCAAGACTGTCGTGATTAATACAACTACTAGTATTTTACGAATATGCTCAGTAAAGAACAAAAATCAGAATCATGGATCCCAATAGGAATACTTAAGTTGACGAAGAAAGGAGCCATGAATCAGGCAAAGCTGGTGACAATTGTCTTCAGAGATTGGAAGACCCATTGTATAGAAGAAAATATTTAGTTATTTGACACTACAGGGACAGACTGTGATGGATTAATGGAAATTAGAAGCACTATCTGCTGAAGTTTGCAGAGGACTCTGAACGGTGGCCCAGAAGTGCCACTAGAGTGGTAGTGAGCAGTCATTGTGGTCATGAAGCATCTCCCTCTGAAGCAAAAGGAAATCACAGCCCGCATTGACTAATGAATCCCACCGAAGGCTCTGAAGATCCTCCATATTAGATTCTCCTGAGAATGAGCAATTGAGCCAATAAAATCTGATATGACTCATGAAAACCTACTCTGAAACCTTTACTTTTTCTAAATTTGTTAACAAAAATATATCACAAGTCACAAACATTTAACAAAGATTTAAAACTCAGTAAAGAAAACCTTGATAGTGTCTATTCCCACACAGGTGACAATTATGCATGGTACATTATTAATAAAATAATAACAAGCAGCATAAATTTGAATCCTCACAAAGTAACAGAGGAATGGAGATGGAACAACTTGTGATGACACAAACAGAATCCTTCTCTGAACAGGTGAAACTTGGGCTGAATCTTTTACGGTAAGGAGCCAGCCATGGGACAGTCTTGGGCAAGAGGATTCCAGGCAGACAACAGACATAAGTAAGCCACAGTTAAAGAGTCTCTGTAAAAATAAGTTCTTTGAGAAGCAGAAGATAGGGAAAGCTGGGTTCTGGCAGACCAGATAAAAAGAAGACTGTAACATTCTCGACAGTGAAAGACATACCAGGTCATGCACAACTTCTAATGTATCATAAGCATAGCTCAGGGACCCAACCACACGTTCCAATGTTAATAATAAAGTATCATTCCCTTTAAGGAATCTCTTATTGAAATATAAAAATATATAGTTCCAAATAGGGTTATGTCTGTGCAGCCTTTATTTTGCATCTTTTACTATATCCAAAATACTCTTTCCAATTGACAACCTGTCTTCAGAATTGTGACAGCAAGCGAGGAGGATAATAGAGAAATCAAATGTGAATAATCGGAATGAAATCATGGCAGGTGCTTCCCTTAGCGGGTCTCCTTTCTCTGTGGTAAGCGGCCTACTACCACTGAACTACCACAGGAAACTGATGCGCAACAGGAAACGTGGGACAGGCGGAGCCCTGACCAATGACAGTAATACTGCTGTGCCTCATCTCAACAGACACACAGACCTCTTTCATCTTACAGGAATATTCCCCCCAAAAAAATTCCATTTGCCTCAGGACTATAAGTGAAGGGAGGAACCACTCTGGCTCTGAAGGACTCCAGTTACACCCACGGTGGCTCCTCTGTAACCTGAGGACAGAAACATGTTGGTCTTGGTAGGCACAGGGGTATCACTCTCTCAGTGGCTCACTGCAAGAGGCAGAAAACAGCCAGGCAAATAGGCACCCAGCATAGACCTCATCAAAAAGTTCATTCATAAGCATTAAACTGCTCATCTTTCTTCACTCTCAGCATCTTCTCTCTTTTTCAGTTTTTCTACATTTTAAAGGGGTTTGGAGTTTGTAGTATATAAAGTCATACAGAACCACACTGAGATTTCTGGTTCTTGAAGCATGGATGATATCCATAGTTCCTAGCCAATAGGGTCAGCATTGCTATCTGTTAACGTCGGTTTTCCATGACTTTTTTTCACAAAAATCATAATTAACAGGTGTTGCAAAGTATCAATCAACAAGCTTCCACTATTAAGAAAGTTTATAAAATAAAAATTAATTTTATCTTAGTTTTACGACGAAGTTGTCCAATTTACAAAAAAATCCACTCTTTTGAGAACAAGGTGAATTAGTGAAAGACTTCCTATGTGTCTGCATGACAGAGAAAGAATAACAATCCGATTCTGGCAAAAGCAAATTTTGACACATACGCAAAACTCAGCAGCATCTCTCCACAAGGAAATAAATCAATTTCTCACTGCACTTACCATATGTACACACTAATAATCAAAGAAAGAGAGGCATGGCTGATCAGCAACTACACAGGGGCTCGGAAGGGGCAGCCACTCCATCACACATTTTGGCTAAGCGCAGTGACAGTTGCTTACCTGATACCATCAGTTAATGTGTGTGTGCTTGCCTTATTGTCTGAGAAAAATGGCATGCCATGCCAAGGAACTGCGCAGTGGTTTATATAAAACATATCTCGGAGGACACAAACCAAGCTCCTCATCTGGATGGGCGAAGCCACCCCACATGCCAGACAGTTTCCCATTATACTTACACCTGGTCCTTTTCTCGTACCTGGTGACATATTTCATGAACAATGACCATGGTGACATCCAGCAAATACGAAATAGATGAAACGCTGGGGTCCAGCAGTATCCTTTGTTCCACAAAAATACTCAGTCCCCAGTTCTCCATAGCAGCGTACGGATGTTTAGGCACGGCTAAAAGATCTAGAAATAGAATAAAATAGTTCCAAAGGTTTTAGCAGTAACACCAGATTCTAAATTTATTAAGCTAACAAGTTCAAAAGTCCTTCTAAGAAGGAACACTTGCTCTTTATTACTTTTTTTAATTAAACACTCGGCCATGTCTACATGACAGTGGAAATATAGGCTATCACTATCGATGCTCATCACATTCATTCATCACAGTTCATTTTCGGGCTCAGCACTCCGGGTGGCTGGAAGTATCCTCAACATTATCCATGGGCCCATCCTAATAAGTTTCAGAAAGTCAAGGAAGCCAAATGCACCAGGAAGCCAGAGTCAAAGGCTTTGTGCCTTCTAATGAAAATTTACTCAGCTCAGTGTGGGGCTGAGGATATATTATCACTTTTATCTCCAATCTATCTCGGAGAAAGCACTTCATATTAGTTTTAAATGTGCTGTCATTTTTTCTAATTTCTTAAATTCTAGTACATTCCTTTGGTCCTGTTGAAAAGAAAATGATACATTTAATCTTAGCATATAGAGAAAACTATGACAGTGGAGGCAGTGGCAGAGGGAGAATAGAGTGGACCCACGGGCTTGGTCTGGGCTTGCCACCATCAAATACAGATGTGACATCACTAAATCACTTAGTTTCTCAGAACCAAAATTCTCTCACCTATAAAGCAAGGTTATTGGCTTTTGCTTTAAAATGCCTTCCAGCTCAAAAAAAAAACCATGATTAGATGAGTTTAAGAATGTGTACTTATTTTAAAAGGTTGTGCAGCTATTATCGAGTTTTGATTATAGTGAGCGAAAGAAATATATGTTTCACTTACTCTCTCTGCTCCAGACTCATAGCAATGGTAAATAAAATATTTAGGAAGAGGACTAATCCCCAGGCTCAGAAAGTAAATAAACCTCTCAGTGGAACAGAAATGGAACCCAAATGCAAAGTGGTTATTGTGTGAAGCTACAGACCTGCTGGTCTCTGGCTCCAAAAGCAGGCAGTAGCAGCTGGGAATTGGCTCTGGCAGGACACACTGGAGCCAAAAATACCATTGCCAGGTTGACTATTTGATGCCAAGGGCTGAGGTAAGGCATGCCCACTCAGGAGAAGAGCAGAAGATAGCTGATGCCCACTGCTTCCTGGAAGTGCTAGTAAGGGCCAATTAGTGTTTGAACCCTGGCTCCTATGCATTTGTTCCTCATCATAATGAACACCCTCATTCCAAAATGGAAATCGGTCTCAGTATAATCCTTGGAGTAATGTACTCCAAGGCTATCAATAAACTGTATGAGAATGTTCATTGTAATATTGTTTCTAAAAGGGAAAGGGGAAATTAAATGCCTTTCCGCCAAGATAACACACAAAGAAGCGAAGAAAGCATTCCATAAAGGAATAGCACACAGCAATTAAAATAAATGATCTCACCACTGGGTTCTGCCAATAAAGACACCAGCATAGACATCTGAGAAACACAATAATGAAGAAAGAAGTTATGAAATGACCCCTGTACTCGCCAGAAATAATTAAAACAATACTGCATAGTGTAAATGTGTTTCACACATGCAGGTCACACAGAGAGTAATGGAAAATATCCATGCCAACAAACATAGTAAGTAATAGTAAAGACACTAACTCTAACTTCAGAATCACGATTGCTATTAAGAAGAAAAAAAGAATGTAGGATCGTCACATGAGGAATTAATGTCTTCATATCAATGTTTTAAAGCTGGTGGTGAGCACATCGATATTAGCATAATAGTATTCATCCTTTTATGTGTGCTTTAAATATTTCACAACAAATAATTGAATAGAATAGTCAACAGTCTTAGCACACTATTGATTTTTATTTATTTCCATCTTTTCAGTATGGATGCTGCTCTGAAATCTGAAATATGTATTAAAGGAAGCCCAATATATGCCCTAATTCTTCTACATTTTAAACTCACAATGAAGATGTGACAACTATAACACAGACAAACAGAATATTTAAAATTCTTTGAGAGAAGATAAAATTTTCTGTTTGGAAGATTCTTGAAAAATGTGTTATTTATCAGGTTTCAAACTGTGACTAGGATTCCAGGAGGCATGGAGGATAGCCTGTTCATTCCTAGGATTTTAATTAACAAAAATAAGTCACCTGTTCACCTATGTATACAGTAAAACCTTGCTGATCATTGCCTTTATGAATGCATTGCTTTATTATTATTGATAATATTTTACTATTATTTATTATATTATTGTTCTGGTAAGCCCCTTACTATCTGCAGAGCAATGTTTATGCATTGAGAAGTTCAGCTAATGAGTAATAAGTGAAAGAAATGTAGTAATTAAGAAGTGCTAGGATGCCCGGGCAGTGGTGGCACAAGCCTTTAATCTCAGCACTCAGGAGGCAGAGGCAGGAGGATCTCTGTGAGTTCGAGNCCTGGTCTACAAGAGCTAGTTCCAGGACAGGCTCCAAGCTACAGAGAAACCCTGACTCAAAAAACTAAAAAACAAAATAAGAAAACAAAATTAAAAAGAAGTGCTAGGAAATACATTCTGGTGTGAACATTACAGGCTGAATGAATATGGAAGACATGGGCAAAGCAGGTCTCTCTACTATAATCACCTTTGCCTGGCATGTGAGCAATATTAGAAACCAGCTTATTTGAAGTCCTGTACAAGTGTATCTTGAAGGAGGATAGAAAACACAGCAGTATTCATGTGGGGAAGTGCCAAATACTTTGAACAAACAGAAAGAAGGTTTGTGTGTCTGCACCATCTAAAAGTGGTGCTATAGACCACAGGACTAGTACATAGGGAAAGTATCTAACAGGTGAACTCACTCACTTTACATAATTCAGGACATTGCCTAAGTATGAATAAACTAAATATCAGGCTCACAATGTGTCAACTTTGCTTGTCATTAGGACATGGTGACAGTAGTAGCTGGCCAAGCATCATTTACTTGTAGAAAAAGATGGACCTATTTGAAATTTTCCCAGACAAATCCTGTTGCAATGAAGAACCAAATCTGAATTCTGTAAACCCTCATGAGCACGGAGGAGGAGGAGGAGGCCAGTCCTCACAGCTAAGTGAGCGGATCACGCAGATCTGAATGGGCCAAACGACATGGAGAGAAAACTGACAACATTGTGATCCAAGTATGCTACTTCAAAGTCTGTGATCTAAGGGAAAGTGCAGTTCATAGTTTGCACGTTTCTAATAAGCAGTATAAACACAGATCCAGCCAAGGAAAGCACGTGTCATGCAAACACAATGACATGCACTCCATTCCCACCCCTTATGGTGGTGTTTGCTTTTAACCTAACACTGGTAGGCAGAGACAAGTTAGTTCCTGATGCCTGCTGGCCAGTCAGCCCAACCCAGTAAGTGACTGCCAGATCATAAGCGAGAAACTACCTCAGAAAACAAGCTGAATGATTTCTAAGAAGTGATGCCCCATGTAGTAAACCTCTGACCTCCACATGCCCTGGAATATCCTAACATGTATGTTCTTTTATACACACACACACATACACGTATATACACACACACATACACACACACATACACACACACACACACACAAACATACACAAATAAATAAATAAGTATATGACTAGAAGGTATGATGAGGGATATTTGCTGGCTGGTACCAAAGATTCAGACACTGATGGTGTATGGTCTCAACAGAAGTATGGAGGCACAGAAATCTGAACAACAGTGTCATGGGTAACCAAGCAAGGACTCTTAACAAATAGAGCACATTCAGATAAAGTGACTGATGGACAGGATTTAACATGGTGGGGTTAGTAATAATGGGCAACTTCTTAGGTATAGACATAGGAAAACATTAGCTATGGGAAAATACATTTATCGATAACAGGGAGGTAAAAGAAACAGAAAGTCAAAGTGGTCAGATTTGATACCGATCACACATACAATAAGCTTTGTTTCAACATGTTGGAGAATTGGCCAAACAACTTTGGAAAGGACGGTTGTTATAACCATTCAGAAATTGAGGAATCTCAGAACATAGTCCTATATTTGAAGAATATCTGCATCAGTGAATTGCTAGGGACTAATACGGAGCTGCTTCAGCCTAGCACTAGGAAACATGTGGAGAACGTTCATTATGGTGATGGGCATGTATACATTAAAGCATCAAGTTGTACACAAAATAAACCCTGTGTTATACCTCAGTGAGCTCCTTTGTGAAGGGTGAGGGTAACTGAAGCAGTATTCTGCTTCTTTGAGGCATATAATGCCTACCCATTGAATTAAGTTCTTTTAATTTTGCAAAATAATGTGACTATATTCATTAAAATATGCATCCATAACTTTTTATTGTACCTTGAAAACAAGAAAACTCACATTTCAGAATATGATTTACTTAAAAATTCAAAGAAAGCCCTAGATAAAATTATACATTTTGTTCTTCAAAATTGTAACTATCATCCAGAAAACTATAGCTAGACAGAAGGGGAAAATCACATAATACTAATGAATGTGATGACCTACATTAACATAAAAGTCTATGTCTGCTCACTCCACTCCTTCTGACTCTGGTAAATTATGGTGCCTCTACCATCCCAGCACAAGGCTGAAATGGCTCAGACAGAACCTGCAAAATCTCAGACATGCTCTCCAACTTTTGTTTTATTCTGGCATTTCTGAGAACTGCATGATTGGTCTGTAGATAATAGCAGGGAGTCCATGTTTTCCATTCAATGCTCAGATTGACTTTTTGTTGTCCCTTTGCTTTGGGTTTTTTGTTTGTTTGCATACATTGGTATGGGACAATTGTCTTTATTCTGTCAATTATATTTTAAATAAAAGCTGATTGGCCAGTAGCCAGGCAGAAACCAGATAGGAAGTAGAGGTGGGTCAATGAGAACAGGAGAATTCTGGGAAGAGGAAATCTAGTCTGCAGTTGTGAGCTGACCGCAGAAGAACCAAGATGTGCCCTGCTGAATAAAGTACTGAGCCATATGGCTAACACAGATAAGAATAATGGGCTAATAATGGGCTATATAAGTTATAAGAGTTAATAAAAAAAACTGAGCTAATGGGACATTCAGTTTATAGTGAATGTAGACCTTTGTGTGGTTTCTTTGGGACTTAGCAACTGTGGGAATTGGGCAGGACAGAAACCCTGACAACACTTTCTTGTCATTGTTGCTTTGGAAAAACAAAGGTTTTAGAATCTCCACTTGTTGTTTCCTCTGCAAGATGTTTGTGTGGTTGAATTT
>LOEQ01009954.1:15674-40279 GCA_001685075.1 Bramus lutescens | reverse complement strand
CAATAGCACCATGGAGGCTTATATACCCAACAGTCAGGTGGGCCAACAGGTGAACACCTTATCCTCTGATCCTCAAGGCCAAGGCAACACGTGCTCGTGAAGCAGAGCTGGTAAACAACTTTGACACAGCCTTTAGTAACTCAAATAAGAAGGAAAGGAAAGATCTCTAGCAGGGAAGAGCAGCTGGAGGCCAGGACTCCAAATGGTCCCAACACAGGATGGTGGGATGGGAAGACTGGATTCACAGAGAAGCTGCATCTGTACTGCGCCTATGGAGTTAAGCAGCATGGCCTTCCTGGAAGCCCCTAAGAAGTCCTGCAGCAGGGAGGCCTCCTTAACCCCAACAGGCCCAGAATCTCCTGAACACAGTAGAAGCAATTCTTTGTTCATGGCTCATCTGCTAACCACGGAAGGACTCTGTTGCCCTGCACAGGGTGATTAATCCCAGTTATCAACTTGATGAAATCTAGAATCACACGGGAGACAGGCCTCTGGGTGTCCTGACTATGCTACCTGAAGTGGGAAGGCCCAGCCACTATAGGCAGCACCATTGTCTTGGGCTAGAATCCTGCGCTATATAAAAAGCAGAAAATTAAATGAGCACAAGTGCTCACAGATGTCTGCTTCTTGACTATGGATGCAACATGGCCAGCAACCTTGACTCTCGCAGCTATGAATTCCTGGCCATGGTGGACTGTGCCCTTGAACTGAGTCAGGATGGATCCTTTCTCCCTTCAGTTGCTTTTGTGGTGATATCACAGCTACAGAAAGGGTAACTAAGACCCAGTTGTTTGGTTGGAAGCATCACCCCAGCCCCCTGGCATCCATATATACAAGGAGTTTGGTGGAAAGTTCCAAGCCCCTCCCCTGGGAGTGGCTGCAGTCCAGACTCCATCACCAAGAAAGCTTGCCAAATGGTGAGCCCTCCCTAGGGAAGGGCAAGACCATTCCCATAGGCTATTTAAACTGCCCCCCAGAGAACAAACACATGGTCTCCCCTTTCCCCACTCCGTGTTTTCCAGGGGGTCACCCGAACTGGGAGCGAAGGCATCCATTAAACCTGGGCTTCTAAATGTTAAGTTTTTCTGGCCCGGTAAGCCGCTCCACCGACACAATAATCCAAATCAAACCAAATCAGACTGAATTAGAAGAAGCCCAGGTTTAATGTTCAGTCAATTCAATTCAGGCTGGACATTGTCAGGTCCAAAAGACGCTCGGGACAAATGGCCAACTGTGGTGCCTAACAGCAGACCAAAGTGCGCGCTCCTCCAGACTCACTCAGTCCCTGTGGCTCTTCTCAGCCCAGCCCTACCCTAAACATCTCCAGCTCCTGGGCTTCCCTTCCCACAGCCTCTCATTCCTATACAGCTCTGACATTTTGGCCATGCGCTTTCTCGGCCCCTCTCTCTTGGTCTCCTTTGCCCACTCTCTTTTCTCTTCCTCTCTCGCTCCCCCCACCCCTCCTTAGAACCCAGTTCAGTCTGCTGGCCGCCTTTGAAAGTCCACTCCATTCTCTCTCTGCTCTAGACTTTCCCAGACGCCTCTAGCTGGACTCTCCTTCTCTGCAATAGAAATCTTCCCTTCCACGTTACTTTGGGATACCTGTGTCCTCCCTCTGAACTCCCACTTTATACAGACAAGACGTCACACGTGTTCCTGAAAAGCCTTCCTAGCCAGTGTTCTGCATGTTGTTGCCTGGGTGGGTCGTCCCTTCCTTATTTCTCCTTCAGTCCAGTAAGCAAGCCTCATTTTCGTAGAGCGTCCTGTGGCAATGCTTTGTCTCTAAAGAAGGGGGCGCTGGTCGTTAATGAGAAAGACAAGTGAAATGTGTTAATAGGAAGCCATCTGATTCCTGTGCGTTCTGGCCTGGGCTCATATTGAAATGTAGAATGTTAATGTATGAGGATTTGATTTCAAATTATGTAAATGAGATGATTATGAAAATTAAACTTGTGATGAACAGAGGGAAGGGGAAAGAGAGGAAACAGAAAGCTGAAAAATGAAAGAAACAAAGAATAATCCTGGGGGCAGGAGGGAAGGAGGAGATGGAAGAGCCTTCTGGGTGCCCTTGACCATGGGTGGCAGTGTGCCTGCTGATCACAAACACCTTTTCTGAGGTCCAAGGAAGGCTTCAGGAATCCAAATGCCTTAAAGGCACAGAAGTGGAAAGGAGTGCGGGATGCGGCTTCAGTTATCTCAGCAAGCGTCCCCACCCCACACCGGAGGGAGGATGCTGCAGATGTGTCCCTGTGAACTTGACAGTGGCTGCTTGAGAGGCTTTCTGCATCTGAGCCAGGGAGCAAGAGTCTGGGAACAGCAAGAAGTCTGAGGTGCAGGAAGGAGGTGTAATTGAAAGGGACAATGAGATAGGTATTGCCACGGGGACCCCAGTATCCTTTTCCCTAATGAATGGAAAGTCTCTGACTCCTTCAATTTAAGAGAGTAGAAATTACCCTTGAATCCCTTAAAATATCTGTAAATGAAATATCCAAGAATAAATAATAAACAGAACAGGAGACAGAACGGAAAGGTATGAGCATCTGGGTCCGACTGGAATCCCGCTGAGTCTTATGTTCCTGGAAAAGATCACCTGAGAGCTTCGCTCTCCACAGGGGGACAGTGAGGGCAGCTCCCCATTCTAGAGGAAGCTTGGAGAATCTGGGAATTACTCACATACAAACCCCTATGGCTCCAAGATTCCTCCCTCTTATAAGGCCGTTGCCATCATGGGTCTTTAGGACATCATTAAACCATAAGTGCCTCCCCACATGTATTGTTTATAGATACTGTTAGGTCTCAGGAAGTACACATATCCAGACATAAGATTGTGCTGTGAATCACGATTAATAAAAACCCAGAGACAGAAATTGGGGTTCAACCTGAAGACCAGAAAAGCAAAACAGCCAGCCACTGACTCTTACCTCGACCTCAGTTCAGAAATAGCGATCCTGCCTCCAGGAATCTCAGAATGAGACTGTGTCTGAGAGCCGTCTCCTCCTGTTTTATAATTCTCTCTAGTTCTGGGATTAAAGTTGTGCACCACTACCGCCCAGTTTCTATGGCAAGCTAATGTGGCTACCGGAATTAAAGGTGTGTGTCATTGCTACCTGGTCTGTAAGGCTGGCCAGTGTGGCTGTTTTACATTCCTGATCCCCGGGCAAGCTTTATTTATTAAAATAAAATTAAAGTGCCACTACAGTACTGGACTAGAAAAGGATTTCTGGTGGTTAGATAAAAGCCAGAATTCCTCAGGAACTTGAGAAATGGGTTTCCAGGTTCCCCAAAAGAGTCATTTCCCTTGCCTTTGGCAAAAGGGACATAAGACTCTTGATTGACATATACCTGTGGTTGTACACTAAAGTCGGTGATGACCTCCGGGCTCTGTCAGACCCTATTTACAAGTCCCACTGTACTCATAAAATGCCCATGCTAGCCCCCGGCCCTTCTCACCTCAGCTTCCTGCTCTCTGTGAGGTCCCCTGCACCTCGACCTGGGAACTCTCGTGGTTCTCCTATTCTCTCTTGCTAGTCCCGCCAATCCCTTGTCCCAGCTCTAGCCATGTCTAGTCTTCCTGTTCTCTCTGCTCTGGACAGTTTCAGGTGCCTCTGGATAGTTTCTCTTATCCAATAAAAGCCATTTCTCTAATCATGGAGCTGCCATTCTGGTGGCTCCTTAACTGTGCCCCTCGGTGGATACCACCGATAGAGGGCTTTGGGCATCAAGTTTCCAACACGAGAATTCTGGGGAGCAGACACTTAAGTCAAGATGGTATGAATTCAAGATTAATTTTTAACTATTTGTCTCTGTGTGGGCATGTGCACATGAACGCACATGTCTGTGGAGGCCAGAGGGCGGTCCAGGATGTCATTCTAGGATTACCCACCTTGTTTTTTGAGACAAGGTCTCTCATTAACCTGGAGTTCACCAAGTAATCTAGAGCGGCTGGCCTTTGGATTATGGGGATCTGCCTGTCTCTGCCTAGCCAGCACTGGCATTTTACATGTACATTACCACGCTTGGCTTTTTCACATGCTTTCTGGGAATTGAACTCAGGTCTTCACGCTTGCAAGGTAAGAATTTTACTGACTGAACTATCTCCCTGACCCTTTGATCACAATTTTAAGGAACAAAATGTGATGCTTAGATACAAGTCTGAGAAAATGTGCAGGTGCTGTTTGACATGCCACAGAGCCACATTGTAAGTTGAAAATATCACTAATCTGTGTTACTGAAACACCCAGCCTGCCCAGTTCCTGTCTCCGCAACAGCATACCGTACCGTGTCAGGTGTTTCCCCTTGTTGCCATGGCCACCCAGCATCTAGAGGAAGGACTAGCCTAGCAACGATTGAAATTCACAGTATGGTTCTTACTGAATGGTTTTTACACAGAGATAAAGTAGGAAAATACCTGAAAAGAATTGTAAATCGGGGACCATTTTAAGAGAAGGGCAGAGGCCTTTATGCTGAAAGCTCAGAATGCTGACAAGGGAAAGAAAGGCAATCTAATTGAGTGGCAAGTTTGTGTTCATCCTTCCTTGGACTGACTTTCCACCCGTGAGTAGGGCCAAACGTGGTGGTAATACCAATGATCACAATACTTCTGAGGCTGAGACAAGAGGTCAGCTGAAGGCCAGGCTGGACAAGAGAGCCGGACTCGGGATTAAACACAATGTTTTAATAAAAATTTAAAAAGCAGGGGAAAGCAGATTTCATCCAATCATTTCGTAAGAAGTAGTGGGGGGCGGGGGCAGCAACGGCCACTGGGATCAGAGGCCAGGCCCAGCTTCCATGAGCCTCTAACCAGAGAGTCACTTGGAAATAAGACTTGGACTGGGTAAAAGAAACAGAGAGGCCAGAGGCAGAACCTAGAGGGGAACAATAGTCCTAGAACAAGCTCGGGAAGCTGGCACATTCATAGCTAAGGCTTGGAGCTCACCCCACAGGTCTGCTGTCCCTTTTCCTGATGGATGGCTCTCTCCTGGGAAGATCCCTAGTGCCAGCTGTCATGCCCTTCTTGTCTGCAACAAATCATGGCACAGGTTTTATGATGTGTCTGTAAGAATGGGGGAGGGGTGGCTGGAGAGAGCACTCAGTGGGTTAAAAGGGCTTTATTTGTTGCTCTTCCTAAGGACCTGGCTTCAAGTTCTCAGTGTTCTCATGATCACACACAACCATCAGTGACTCCAGTTTTAAGGGATCTGACTCCCTTTTTCTGAACTCTACAGGTACACATGCAGGCAAAACACTCACATATACACATAAAATAAATATTAAAAAAAAGAAAAGAAAAAAGAAATCCCAAAGGAGTAGGGGAATCAATTCCTCCCACCACAAAGAGAACAAATCAAATCAATTGTGAGGTTGAACCCAGCCCTGGGCCCATCAGGTAATGTCGGCCTCTGTGATTCCAGGGAAAGCCTCCTTGTGCACACCAACTGCACAACCTGTCACAGCGTTTCCCCTGCCTTGGATCTCACCCCCACCTCCACCCCATGGGCCTGTTGATTCTAGAGCCACACACAGTCTACCTGGGGAGAGACAGGCCTCCCATTGGCCCCTGTGTGGGTCGCATATCCTGTCTCTGCGTGTTCACCAGCAGAGCAGGGCCCAGAACTGGAAGGATGAATCCAAACGGGGGGCCGCAGGAAGCCTAAGAGACTGGTGGAGATGCCTGGGAGCCTCCAGCTACACTGAAAGTGAGGGAGAGCCGGCAAGGCTCCAGCCACGGGTCTGTCCTCGAAAGAGACAGCTGCACTGCTATCCTTCAAAGTAGGCTTTGTGTTCAGAATGTAATTGCGGAAATGTTCCCAGCACAGCCCCAGCGTGGCTCCTGTTTGTCTGTGGGAAGGCATTGCTATTCTGCGAGCAGCTTTCTTCAGGCAGCGTGCAGACCTGTGTGACCTCTAGGCAAACTGTGCTTCGAGCTTAAGAATATGGAGAGTGAACCCTGGCTGCAGCTGTCAGAGTTAGGTCCCAAAGGTCAGAAGACAGGGTCCTTCGGCCGAGTGTGAGGTCTGGCCTGAAGATGGAGAGGGCATTGGCCTTACACCTTGGAAGCCCCCCATGTTTATTCCCTGCTTCAGTATCAGAACCCCTGATGTGGCTCATCATAGAATAAAAGTCGTTTTCCAGTGCCTACAGCCAGGAGGAGACTAAATTCTAGACAGTGTGGATCTCTCAGCATAGGGATGTCTAAGCTCCATAGCTATCCAAGTGTGAAAGCCAGGCAGGAGGGACAAGTCAAGGCATCAGAGCCTGGATCTCTCATCAGGACTTTGGAGCCTGAGTCCCTGGTCAGAACAAAGGAAAACTTGAGTTGGATCTCAGTGATAGAGCAATCGTCTCCATGCACAAGGCCCTGGGTTCAATTTCCAGCACACAAAAAAAATGGATCTTGGGTCCCTGGTTAGGTCAGCAGGGTATGGGTCCCAAGTGACCTTTGAACTAGTGTTATTTAAGGTTCCAAGCCACGTGGAGTTTGACCTACCCAGACTTTATGTGATGAAGTGGAATTCTGGGAAAGACTAAGCCACTGTTGGTGAAGGGAGAGTTGCCATATCAGGCCATAGCACAGCCCTCCCTGGTCACATACAGACTGCTGCCGTTATGACCCCTGAGATCTGGTAGGAAGATCTAGGGCTGGCAGGAAGACTTCGGGGGTGGGTAGGTGGTGACCAAGGTGACTTCCTAAGGTACCAGTTCACCTGCTCAGCCCATCTCTCCCAGATGGCTATTCTGTAGTCCCAAGGCCACAGGGAGATTTTCGGGGGAGGGGGTGTTGAGAGGCTGCAGGAAGAGCAGTTTTGTGCACTCTTAAGGTCACCATACACAGAGCCATCATGGCCAGATGTTGTCTGTGGCTTCACAGGCATACCATCCAGGAAGAGGGCCTTGATTCATTTCACAATGTTTCGAGGATGCACATGGCCAGGATACTTAATGCTTCAGCATCTCTAATTAAACCCCCAAAGTGAGAAAGAAACAGAGAGATTGAGAGAAAATGAGAGACAGGAAGGAGGATTGGGAGTTCAAGGCCAGCCTAGACTAAATAGCAAGATCCTTTCTTACAAGGAGAAAGGAAGGGGGGCAGGGGAGGAAGGGAGAGGAAGGAGATAAAGCTGGCCACAGGTGCCACAGTTCAGAGTGCAAGGGGTTGAAGTGGTATTGCCCTCTGTATGCTATGAGTCTGGGCAGTCAGAAAACAAAAGTACAGTCTCCGATTACAGGGGTGGCCCTGGGAAGGTGTCTAAGTCCCCCAGTTTGCTTTATCTTCTTTCTCTGTCTAGGTAAGGAAAGTGGCCACATCTTGATGACAGTGGACAGACCGACAGAAGCCGGCGCCCCTGTCCCACCGCATGGAGCAGGACTTCCAACACTGAGGAACAGACACTGGACCCACAATTACCCAGGGGAGAAATAGACTGGCATTTTGTGGCCACTGACCACTTGGAGTTAGTGCAAAAGCAGCCTGGCCTGCCTCAGGAAGCATCTGGGCCCTGGCTATGGTAGTCTCAGGCCTGAACCCCTGTCCCAGGAGGGGTAGGAGGAGCCCAGTTAGGGAACTCCTGAATTTATCACACAGTCGAGATGACCCTCCAGGGCAGGTAACTACAGTCAAGTGGACCCAATGGAACTTACTCTATGTCCTCTGGGCAGCAGGCTAGCTCCAGGTCACACTTGCTGAATACATGGCCTTGACTGTGAGAGCCACTTGGGCAGCAGCCGTCCATTGGGTAGGGTCCAACGCTGGAACCTAAGAGCGCTTCCGGGAGCTGGGGCTGACCGTATCAACCCTAGCATCAGTCTGTCTCCATCCAGGTCCTAATACAGGAAAGTAGCTAACTCCCAAAGCGCTATGCAGCTTTGAAGTCAAACATTACCGAGTCCACGCTACTTACAGTTTTCAACATAAAAATGTTTGTAGTTCCAGCCTAGAAAGATAGAGTGGGTAAATCTGCTAAGCCTGGAATTAAGGTGCCTCAAATAATAATACTCTACCCCGCGAGACCTGGCGGCGGCTGCTGACCTGGGGTACCTCAGTAGTTCTCTGGGTTCTTCTTCTCCCCCTCAAAACAGATGTTACCCTGGGACCTATCTCTGAAGGCTGCAGGGTTGAAGTAAGAAATACATGCAAAACTAGCGTGGAATATGGTATGTGGAAGGGCTCAAAAGCTGTAGCACGCGGACTGAAAGCCGTGAGAGTAGGCGGACCAAAGCATTAATTAGAGCAGAACCCATCTTACTTCTTTTGCCCAGGCGGTTGCCACCAGCATGGTTTCTGTAATTTCCTGTGGACAGAGAACCCTACCAACAGTTTCTGTGGAGCCCAGCCGGTGGTACACAGCAGAGTGTTTATATGCCTATTCTGCAGGGATACACGCTGTCATGTCTCAGGTCAGTGTGCACAGAACTCAAATATTAAATTCCAGTCCTAGGAAAAGTTCGAGTGTTTTTATGGTCATCTGACATTATATACTTTCCCCAGCTGATATTCACCCTCGGACAGTTTTAAAGGACCTATAAGACGCCAGTGCTGTGCACTGAATATTTCTGTCCTAACTCCTATTTGAAACTATCCCCAGAATGACTGCACTGGAAGATAGCACTTGTGGGAGGTGACCAGATCACAGGAATAGAGCCCTCCTGTGGGGCAGGTACCTGCATACTGTGAGAAGACCACAGTCCACCCCGGAGCTCGACCTCGCTGTCCTGTTGGCCTTGGACTTCCAGCCTCCAGAATACCAAGGAAGAAGCACCTGCTGTCCATCAACCACTCGGCCTTTGGTGGCTTTGTTGCAGCTGTCCAAGCTGACTGAGCCAGCCAGACACTTGACCAAGCTCCGAGACTCCTCATTAGGCGTGCCTTCTTGCTACTTGAATTGGAGTGGGAGCAGAACCAGGTCCACCCCGCCTACGCAGAAGGTCACCATCATTTCTGCACAAGGCAGACTTCAGACAGACAGGCAGCCTGGGTCTCACAGCTGCTAGCTTCATCCCAGGCTCTCAACTGCTTTCCCATCAGACTCTGACCAGCAATGCCTCTTGATTCTTCAGGCCACGCTATTATCACTTTCTTTGCTTGACTTTAAACATGGACAGACCTTCCAAGGGCTGAGAGAGGTCAGGTAAGAAGGAAGCCTGTCTCCAGTCACCTGCCTTTTGTGCGGACCCCTGCCCAGTGGGAACAGCTTTTCTTCCAAAGATGGAAGAGGTTGGGGTTGGGTACCTGGGCCCATTTGCTTTCCAGAGGATCTAAGGTACGTATCGGCTTTTCCGAGGCCTCCTCTTTCCACGGTCTGCATCCTGGAGGACCCCAGATGCTCAGGTTCTACGGCTCATACAGCTGAACTCCGTGGACTGCACGAGGCCCTTAGCAGTCACACCTGCAGCATGGACAGGGACTTCCCTGTCAGAACTGAGCAAAACTGAAGCTGCCACTGCAGGTGACAACAGAGGCCGTGTCACCATGCTCCCCGCGACAAGAGCAGGCCCAACGCGATGACACCCACGTGAGAGATGAACTCAGTGACTCGTGGCCGCGGGACGATGCTCAGTCCTGGGGAATAGGCCCCCACAGGCTGACCTGGAAAACAGCTTTGAGAACTGCTGGGGGGTCACTGTATCTGCTGCTAAAGGCCAAGCTTTCAGAATTAATAAGAAGTCTCCATGTCGTCATTTGCAGGCTGGCAGTCTAAAGAGAGTCTGACAGGGAAGCTTGCTACTAATGTGTTTTGGGTGGAAGGCTCAGGGTGTAACCTCCAGATTTCCACACCGCCATCCATGCCACCATCCATGCCCAGCCACCCCAGGCAGTGCCAGGATGCTCGTTAGCCACAGCANAGGGCACAGCACGGGGTGTGCTGCTGGGCTGTGGCTCCTGTGGTGACGGTGTATGAGTGTGTGTGTGCTAGCTGGCTTTGTCAACCTGACACATCTCTAGACATATCTGAGAAGAGGGAATCTTTTTTTCTTTCGAGACAGGGTTGCTTTGTGTAGCCCTGGCTCTCCTGGAGAGTGCTTTTGTAGGCCAGACTGCCCTAGAACTCACAGCGATCCTCCTGCCTCTGTCTCCTGAGTTTAAGGATGTATTAAGGATTAAGGGTGTCTACCACCACTGCCCAGCTGGGAAGAGTGAATCTTAATTGAGAAAATGCCTGTACGAGATTGAGCCATAAGCAAGTATTGATTAATGATAGATGTTGGAGGGCCCAGCTCACAGTGGGGTGATATCAACCCTGAGTTGTATAAGAGAACAAGCATGAGAAATAAACCAGTAGGTTATCATTCCTCCGTGGTTTCTGCTTCAGCTCCTACCTTAACTTCCCTCAGAGGTGGAGTATGTACTGAGTTGTAAAATCTTTTCTCGCCACGTTGCTTTTGGTCATGCTGTTTTATCACAGCGATAGAAGCCCAAGACAGTGAACAACCATGTGTAGGAGCGAGCCGATGACTGTGCCCTATCACATGTTACAATCAGTTTGATTACACAGACTGCTGGCTGAATGCAAGTGTGACGTGTGGCATGTGTATTGTGTATATGTCAGGACACTCTACCCTCCAGGAACAAGACAGCAATGGCTAGCTATGTCTGCTATTGGATTCACTGCATCTACTAACATTCTGACATAGGAGGGGAATGGGGGGTCATCAGACCCTCTGCTGAGATCCTAGCCCCCTGCTTCTGTGCCTCACTGCTACCCCCAGCTTCACGTGGCATCAAGAGCTGAGGGTGTAGAAAGCTTGGCTCGAGAGGGCTCTATGTGTGCGGCTCTCAGAGGCCTCCACCCGTGCCTGGGTGGGACTTTTCGGTGAAGCAGCTGAGTCACCCATGCTCCTCTAAGTAACCCCAATAAACTCACTGGTTCTTGAAGCTAGATTTAGGTAAAATTGGTTCTTTGGCCTATAAGGTCAGTGCCCCTAATCTCGGGTGAATAGACATTGGTTTGCGTCTCTCCAGGAAATGTTACACAGTAGTGTGTGGTGTGTGGACGGGAGACATGGACAGACATTTGCTTAGTCTCTTGCTGAGTGACTGGACTCGGGGGTGGGTGCTGTGCCTTCCCTCCTGAACTCCTGTATATACACAATGCCTGGCGCCAGTCTGCTGGTCACTTGAGTGTCCCAGATGCCTCTCTGTCACACCCATCTCCTCCTCTCTGCAGAGACTGGCTGAGCATCCGGACTGAGCAAAGTTCTCTGTTCTGGAGATGGAGCCAAGTGGATTCTCTTCTGCTCCCTGCGAGATCCTAGGTCAGAATTGCCAGTAAAGAAAACAAAACTCAGGCCCTCTGCTAACACCTGAGACACATTGGGTGCAAAGAACGCATCACCCAGAGATGGTTTAGGCTAATGGCTCTGGCTGCCCCTGCAGGCTGGGTCCTGCAGCTTCCAGTCCAGTTTGGTCCTAGCAGAAGACAACAGACTTCCTAACGCGCTCGCGTTCCAGTGGCATTGGTCTTCAGACGTCTGGGGGAGGTGAGGGCCCCACCCTTGCAGCCATTGGTGAGCGCAGTGGCTCTTAGCAACAACAGCCAGGCAGTCCCCATCAGGTAGCTACACTCCCAGAAGCAGCAGTCCCAATGAAGCAATCACACATTCTGTGATTCAAATACTGCAGCTGTGCCTACATTTAAATGACTGCAACATAATCCATTCCCAACATCTCATAGTGACTTAATGCTAAAAACTTAAAGGGAAAGGCACACTGCGCCAAGGAGGCAAGCCTGGCTACTGAGTACATCGGTGTGACGGACCCTGCTGCATACCTGACCAGGCCTCTGAACCTCAAGATTTTGTGCCGTAGTGGGGAGCAGGGTAATAATTACAAGGCACCTTGGGAGTGGTTTAGCTTCGCCTGCAGCGTTTCCCACACTCTACAAGCCCGCAGGCAGAGTGCAAGCCCTGAGACACTGTCCTCTCCGGATGCCCAAGAGCTCCACAGACTTGATAGCACTGGTCCTGCATTGCTGGGTAAGGACTCTCCATGCGACAAAGCCTGGGTGTGTGCTTTATGAAAAGACGTGAGGGCAAGCCCACACGTGTCCTTGCAAGTGGCAAGGACCTAATTTCATCTGACAAGAGAGACTGGAGTTCGACCCTGAACAGAAGATCACGTGGCTAGGACTTCAATCCAGCACCTCCCCCTCTGACATTTCTGTCCTTTCCGCCACGCTTCCCAGGCCCGCTCTGGGTTTAAACAGTTAGCTACTCTTCTCTCTGCTTGGGAAAAGGGGAGATCCCAGGCTTCTTGAGCAGGCAGCAAAACATCTGGATTCCATAATGCTAACTGGAAAAGGCAACACAGCTGGATTTACAGGCTCTCAGGAGTCGGTGTCCTTGTCTACTGTGTAGGCCACACAGCCCCCGAAACCCCCTCTCATTTGCTTCCACTGTGGGGAGACTGGCCACCTCCTGTCCTCCTGTCCCTAGAGGAAATGTCCATTGCTGCTCAGTTCCAGCCCATCTTCACGCCTTACAGAGCCAGGAACTGTATTTCTGGGCCCCCTCTATTCTGATTGCAGTTCGGTCCCCTAGCCCACTTGGCAGGATCTTAAGTAATAAATGGTGGGCACGTAACAGGGCAGAGTGTGTGGGAAAATGGCTGAGAGTGAAATGAAGCCATTGAGGGTAGCACCCTATTTTCCTTATGACTTTTTACCTGGTGGCAACAAACTCCTCTCTTCTTGGGTTTAA
This sequence comes from Bramus lutescens, assembly GCA_001685075.1. Lineage (NCBI taxonomy): Eukaryota > Metazoa > Chordata > Mammalia > Rodentia > Cricetidae > Bramus > Bramus lutescens. The sequence goes on along the minus strand of LOEQ01009954.1, from coordinate 27,586 downwards.
ATAGGGATGCTAAGCCAAGTATGATGGGGCATGTCTGTCATCCCAGCACTCAGGAGGTGGAGGCAGGAGCATTGCCTCAAGTTCAAAGCCATCCTAAGCTATATAGCAAGACCTTGTGTCAACATAAAATAGAGCTCTCATTCCAAAGGAGAAAAGACAGTTTACGCTGAATGCAAATTTGACTGACTGATCGTGGCGTAGGAACAGAGCCTCAGATTACCCAGAATTCCAAGCTATAATACAGTAACACTTTCATAACGTTTTTTAAAATTTATTTTAATTTTATTTTATTGAGATGGGGTCTTTCTATACAGCTTTGGTTGTCCTGACTGACTTTGAACTCAGGGATCCGCCTGCCTCTTCCTACTGAGTGCTGGGATTAAAGGTGTGGGCCACTATACCAGGCTTTTGATAAAGCTTTTACAGCAACAAAGCACAGAAAGTCATAAATCAATACATTTTCCAATACATTGCTGAAAACTTGAGATAAGCTGGCTCCAGCAAGGCTGGAAAAATCTCTGCCATGGGCCTCAGATGCTGCCCGAGGACACGCTTTAACCCTTTGGTTGGTGGGAGCTAGTGATCTATTATGTGGATACATTCCAAGTGGCTTCACCTGTTAGTACCAAGACACTAGGTCAGACACAGAAGTAGGTGAGAAGTGTCTACCTTCCGGGGCTAAAGATAGCTCAAAATAAGTTGCGGTTAAACTTTGGACACGCAACACTGCAATTTCTCCAGTCACTGAAGCTCTTATCAGTTAAACAGTCCCATAGAAGGATCAATCCATGGAAGGTGGTTCTTTCCAAGAACTCTTATTCACGAAGGAATGTATGATAGAGGCTGTAATCTAAACCCTTCCTGCTGTCTCGCCAGCCTTCCACAGACGTTAACATCCGAGGGGCACTCTAAGATGCATTGGCTCCATGTCTGAGGCTCCCTTCTCCCTCGCGTGTGCAGTGAACCCTCCCATGCTGTGTGTTCAGAAAGGGAGAATAAATGCCCCTAATAGGAAATTAAGAGGAAGTGCTGGGGAATTGCCATTGCAAATTAGGCAGGTCGTCGATTCGTGTGGAGAGGGCTGCTCTCAAGAAGCTTGCTTCTCAGGGTGCATTTATTTTTCATGAGCTTTTATTATTCAGCAGCTTTAGATTTGATTGCTGTGCATCCATCTGTCACAGGTGACTGGGCTGATAGAGGGAAGCAGGCAGGAGGCACCCTCCTACACAACCCCATCGAAGGACCAAGAAGATATTTGCTTCCAAGAGCCAGTGCAAAGGCATTTCAAGGAACTTCCTGGGTAGACATGATGAAATTTTAAAACTTTCAGAACTGGACACAGTGTAAATCAATACATGAGAGAGTATTAGATTTTTCACCCATGGTCCTTCCAGGTAGTTACATCTAGATTATCCCCTCATGTGCATACGTGTGTGTGTGTATGCCTGTGTGAGGAGACCAGAAGTTGATGTAGGGTATCTTCTTCAATTCCTTTCCCCCTGATTTTTGAGACAGTCTCTCACTGAATCTAGCCAATTGGAGCTTACCAATGGGCTAGACTTGGGGCTAGTGAGTCCCAGGGATCCTCCTGCCTACACCTCCCAGCAACTGGATTACTGTGCCTAGTTTTTTTTTTTTAACATGGATGTAAAGAGCAGAAGTCAGGTCCTTGTGCTAAAACCGACTGAACCATCTTCCCAGCCAGCCCCCTTTCTCAATCAAGCCTGCCTCACATCACTGGGCCCTGATTCAGACTTGCCCATTCATTCATGCATACATGCATTCAACATGTCCTTGTTAGGCACACATTAGCTTTTCTGTCAGAAAGGCAAGTGGGGCCAGGGCAGTTGGAATCCAGCAGGCAACAGCATCAAACAGCCTCCAAGGTCTTGGCAAATTATAAGCAAAATGGCCACAGACATTTATGGGCCAGTTTTTGAGTGGATTCAAATTTTCATATTTTTGGTAGCAAAAAAAAAACTTTCATGTAGATTTGCAGAGTGATATGGTTACATGCATATGTGATGTTTTGAGACACCGCCAAACTGTCTTCCAGATGGCTGGATCCTTTCGCATTCCCGCCAGCAACTTAGGAGAGTTCTAGTTCTGCTCGTTTCCCAACACCAGCTATATTATCAACATCTATTAATGTTCCGCTTTCTCAGTAGGTGTGGAATAGCGTCTGGGGTGAGTACTAAGCCTGGCATTGTAATTGAGCAGTAACAAATCTAGCCCTCTTCCTAGTGGTGTTCATTTTTATTTCTTGAGAGTGTTCCAGCACATATCCTTGGGTGCTCTTAGTTGGAATTTAAATAAAGAACTCCATTACCAATTGAATGTGGGACACCAGACACCTCTAGAGAAGAGTTTCTATGCAAAGAAGGCTTCTGAGGATTTTGACCTTCATGTCTGCACACAATGCCCAAGAGAGGGCAGAGTGGGCAGTGATCCACGCTAACCTGGCCACGATGCTAATTTCCTGTGGACCTCATCCTATGCATCCTGGGAAAGCCAGGAGACCCGGCTGTGATTCCAAGGGAGAGGGAGCAATGCGAAAACCCTACAGACAGAAAACAGTTTTTCTCTGTGCAAAGTAGGAGTCTCTGCTTCTCGTTTAGCGGCCTCCTCCTTTGCTGGGCAGCCCTAGTCTAGAATAAGACTTTGCTGACTCTGAGTGTAGCAGGCTTTCTTTGGGGCCACCAACTGGCTCCCAAATCATGACACAGAGATGTATTTATTAGTGATGAATGTTCGGCCTTATCTTAGCTCTTGTTTTAACCTGTTTCTCTTCATCTACGTTTTGTCTTGGGGCTTTTTACCTTTCTTTCATTCTGTATCTCTTACTTCCTTGTTTTCTCCATGTGTCTGGCTGCCAGCTTCCTGACTTCTGGGCCTAGACATCTCCCTCTCTTTCTCCCTCGTTTTCTCTCCTCTCTAGTTCTCCAAGCCTAGATTTTTTCTTTTACTTACACTCTCTGCCCACCAGCCCTGCCTATCCCTCTACTGCCTAGCTATTGGTCATTCAGCTTTTTTATTAGTCCAGTCAGGTACCTTCAGCAGGCAAGGTGAAACTGCAACACATCTTTACACAATTAAATAAACACAACATAAGCAAATGTAACACATCTTTGCCTAGTTAAACAAATGCAGCATAAACAAATGCAACACATCTTTACATGGTTAAAGCAATCTCCCGCACCATAACAAATGTAAGACATCTTAAAGAATTAAAGTACTATTCCACAACACTTGAGAGCATCCGGCACAGGGGTAGAGGTGACTGAAAAAGATGCTGAGGTGGCCGGACCCCCACACTGAAGGCCAGTTCTTTGCTCTTATGTTTTCTCCTCAGAACCTGTCTGCTCCGACCAGGGTCACTTTCTGGTAGTGTAAACTGTCTTGCATCACAAATGACATAAGCCAGTTGCCTCCCTGCTCCCCTCTTTTCTCGCCCTCCCCCTTGTCATTAGCTAAGGTGGCTGGTGCTCTGAGTGCCTCTTCCTCTCAGGGCTTACACATTTGCAGATGAGCCTCATCCTCTTCAAGCCCATGCTCAGCCCATGTAATCCATTGTTGTATCTTTATCCTGTCGTACCCGCTAAGGCCCACAAACTCGACACGTACCACCCCTCCTGGAGATTTCCAAAATGTAATTCAGGTAAAGGCGGGGAGACACCAGGACTGTGGAGGAAGTCAGCTGAAGGCTCTGCTGTCCCATCCAGAGAAAACTGAGTATAGGTCCTGGTGCACCTACAGCAAGGATCCCAGAGGACAGAGGAAGAGGGGACAGAACTGGCCCAAAGCATCACTTTCCTGGCAGAACCACGTCTTTGGCTTCCCTGCCTTTCCCACCTCCATCACCACAGAAATCAGGCTTAAAAAAATAGATGGACTTCAGAAAATAGCGATCCTTAAATCAGTCGTCCCCTCAAACCCTCCTAAGACATTGCAAAAGCAGCAGCACAGAGCAGCAGCCTCCCTAGCGAGGCTCTGGGCTCAGAAGCAGGTTTGAGCCTGAAGCTTAAATGAAAGCAACAGAAAGCACAGATCTGCCAGAAACATTTCCAAAGTAAAGAAAAGGGGCTTGCGGGAGAGCCGGGATCAGAAAAACACAGCGCTATTTCATGTCTGCTTTCCACTGAGCAGACGGTGTTAACAAAACCAGGTTGAGTGTTACCGGAAGCCAAAGAACACTCGCATTTGCCAGGGCTTGTCACCGTGGGTAGGTAATATGCCATATTACGGGCAGTCATGTGCTTAATGTCGCAGCTATTGTTAAGCTGAGTTATTTCCAGTTTTTTTCTCATAGGAACAAGGTTGCTACAATCCTCTGGGCACAAATTACAGTGTTTTTCTTCTTAGCTATTTCCTCAAGCAAAGGCCTCAGGTCTCAGCAACAGTGGCATTTTCTGACAGCAGGCCCTCAAGCTCCCTTGACACCTAGGTAGATCCTTTCCCACAAAAGGTCTTGGTGACCTTGAGAAGCCCAGTCACTCCACTGTGATATGATACCTCATCAGGACACTCAGTGGACACAGGCAGTGTTGCTCAGGGGCTAGGACACAGCTGATTCTGGAGTAGCTCATACACTAGGAGACCCAGAGGATAAGACCGCTGACCACCCTGATGGAACCTGCTGCAGGCCTGTCAACCCTGGCTCAGCGAGTATGTCTAACCATTTCCCTGCCTCTCTGCAGGATCCATCCCATCTTCAGCCCTCCATTCACGGGATAGGAGGCTCTGGGTCCAGCTCTGGGACTCATCCCTTCACGAAACACAGGACAAGGAAGTGTATTTCCTTTGTTAAATTTTGAGACAAGGTCTCGCTGTGTAGTCCAGGCTAACCTCAAACTCCAGCAACCTTCCTGCTTCCCGGCTCTCTAGTGCTACACTTTCCTTTTGTATCTTTTAATTTTTAGTTTGTTTTTTCAACACACCCACATCCTAGAACTTCACAGCAGCAATAAGCATGAGGACGTTTCCTTACGTGGGAGGATCTAGGAGAAAACATCAAGGTTGTCCGGCAGAGAACATGGATCCTCAGTAAATCATCTCAGAGAAAGTATCAAAGCCGGTGTAGTGGTTCATATGTGGGGTGGGGGCTAAGGCAGAAAGGCTGACGTAAGATTGAGGCCAGCCTACTACATTACTACATAATGAGTTTCAAGCTATCCCGGGCCACAGGGTGAATCCCCGCCTGAGGAAAAATGAACAGACACATTATTTTTCCACTCCCCTACTACTGGTAGGAGAGACAAACAAAATGTCTGGGGATGAAGCTCAGAGAGTAGACTGCCTGCCTAGCATCCACAAAGTGCTGGGTTCAATCCTGAGTGTACCCCATAAGCTAAACATGATGGCATCCTGAGTGTACCCCATAAGCTAAACATGATGGCATCCTGAGTGTACCCCATAAGCTAAACATGATGGCATCCTGAGTGTATCCCATAAGCTAAGCATGATGGCATCCTGAGTGTACCCCATAAGCTAAACATGATGGCATCCTGAGTGTACCCCATAAGCTAAGCATGATGGCATCCTGAGTGTACCCCATAAGCTAAACATGATGGCATCCTGAGTGTACCCCATAAGCTAAACATGATGGCATCCTGAGTGTACCCCATAAGCTAAACATGATGGCATCCTGAGTGTACCCCATCAGCTAAACATGATAGCATCCTGAGTGTACCCCATAAGCTAAGCATGATGGTACATGCCTATAATTGCAGCTCTCAGGAAGTAAAGGAAGGAGAATCAGTTCAAGGTCATCCTTGACTACAGTTCAAGGTCAGTTTGAGCTATGTGAGACCACCCATCCATTTTTCTTAAAACCACATGGCTTTGCTTATATGTTATTCTTAAATATTTACTTAATAAGACAGATGAAGAAACTAGTCCCTAAAATAAATTCTCCCGTATGGCCCAAAACAGAACTAGATGGAAATTCTAAGTCAGCTGCTTGCTCGCTGAGTGAGGCTGGGTGACAGAGCCAGCCTCTCTGGGCCTATAAAATGGAGATAATAGTCGCAAACACATAAGGTCTTTCTTCATATGGTGAAACTGGAGATAACCGGAAGAGAAGCGCTCTCTCGCCCGCCACCTTGTCAACTGAGCCACCTCCCTCTTCCTGACTGAAGTTACCAGCCTCTATTGCCCGAGACTGTCAAGGTGCTCCAAGCTCAGCCAACCTATTACCAAGGCTGCTTGGTAAGAAGAGCTGAGGAAGGGGCTCAGCGGGTAAAGGTGGAGCCACCAAGCATATACCATACACACATGTGTGCTGTGGGACAGCATACCATACACACATGTGTGCTGTGGGACAGCATACCATACACACATGTGTACTGTGGGACAGCATACCATACACACATGTGTACTGTGGCACAGCACATCATATGCAAACAGGAAAGTAAATAAAAGTAATTTTAATTGACTGTCACGCCAATCATATTTTTTCTTGAGATACGGTCTCATACAGCCTAGTTTGGTTGGATTTTCTTTTTTACTCTTTAAGGGTCCACCACTCAGCTCTCAAATAAATACATGGAGACTTATTCTTACTTATGAATGCCCAGCCTTAGCTTGGCTTGTTTCTAGCTGACTTTTCTAACTTAAATTATCACATTTCTCTTTAACTACATTTTGTCTCTGGGCTTTTTTCCTTTCTTTTCCCTATATATCCCTCTTTCCTTCTTACTCCATGGCTGTCCATGTGGTTTGCCATCCTCCTCTTCTCTCAAGCCCAGATTTCTCCTCCTATTTATTCTCTCTGCCTGCCTTTTCTTTCTCCTGCCTAGCTACTGACCATTCAGTTCTCTTTTAGGCCAATCAGGTGTTTTAGACAGGCAAAGTAGCACAGCTTCAAAGAGTTAAACAAATGCAACATGAAAGAATGCACCACATCTTTGCATCATTGAACAAATGTTCCGCAGAATAAACGAGTGTAACACATCTTAAATTAATATTTCACAACTGCCTATGCTATGTAGCCGAGGATGAACTCGGATTCTTATTCTCCTTCCTCCACCTCCCGAATGCTGGGATTGCAGGTGTGTGCCACCATGCCTTATTTACGCAGCACTGGGATCAAATGCAAGGCTTCATGCATGTTAGGCAAGCACTCTGCCAACTGAGCTGTATCTCTAGTCCTCCAGCTGTAACTCAACTAAACATTATTTATGTTCATGAATTATGAATACAAAGGAAAAAACTTTTTAAAAAATCACCCAGTATTTTTTTTTTGGAAAAAAATTACTGGAAGGCTCTGAGAAGATTCCATGAAGGTAAACTGTTAAATCGCTATCAGACTGTGAGAGCGTGCAACAAGGACAGGGCAGAGAAGCAGCGGAAACTTGAAACCGACTGTCCGCTCACCCTGGACACACACCTTTAAATTCTCGCTCCCTTCCAAAGTCCTGAACTAAATGTTTGCTCAGACGAACGATTCTGTATGTGGCCAAAGGAAGGGGGGGGAAGGAGGATTAAGAACTCTAGTCAGGGGCTGGTCCTCCAAGGTGGGTTCTCAGCCTTTATCAGAGAAATGCCAAATTCATGGTTAACGTAACGCCAACAAGCTTTAGGGTAAATGTGGGGCCATGTGAGCCCCCCCTTCGGTCAACAGTATTGAGTTAAACTTCTATGGTGCTATGGATTGAACCAAGGCGTCAAATATAGCAGGCAAGAACTCTTCCTTCCCCAGCCTGTTCCAAACCTCGTTTTACTTCATATTCTCAAACAGGGTCTCACTAAATTGCCCAGGCTGACCTTGAACTTGCTTTCCTCCTGCCTGCCTTGTGAATAGCTGGGACGACAATCCTGCACCACTGGGCCCGGCTTCAGGCAGCTTTAACAGACCACAGTGCTTTTCTGTTCACGTTGGATAAAGAGTTATCACAGGACTTGGCGCTCACCAAATGCTAGTTCTCTCTTCCTCCCACTCCCCCCATCCTAAAGGCTGGATTTAGTTTAACACCCAAATGCCACCAGGTCCTTTGACATTTCACCACTCAGTGCACACTGCTGGGGTGTCGTCACGTGCCCCCACCAAGCCAGTGCCATTTGCATTTCCCGAACCTTGAAATGTTGAGGCCGAGCACATTTCCACTGTGGGGGTTCATAAGCACCTCTACACCCCTACACCAGTAGAATCTGGCTCTGCGGAAGGTGTGGAGCAGAGACTTCAGGCACCGTCACCCAGAGGTAATAAAAATAACAACACCGGCCTTCCGTAGCATTCTAGGATGAGCTTTGTGAGGCCAGGGCTCATCTCCCTGGACCCTCAGACGTGGAGGAGCAGAACCAGTTGTTCTTTACCATTTAGAAGGTCGAGGAGTAGAAGGAAGGTTAATTGACTCGCTGCAGTTCACACCATCAGTTAGTAGAAAAGACAGGGAGAAGCCGAGTGGGCAGAATTCACTCTGAGAGTCTTGGTCTCAGGTCTTTGGGGCTGACTTCTTCCTAAGAACTGAGGAGGGTCTCCTGGCCATACTGCCGTACAAGGCGTATGTTTGTGAGTGTACATGCCAAGGCCAGCTGCAAATGCCTGTCCAACCCAAGCCCTGTGGCAAGAAAAGCCCTGGAAACAGCCCCACGTGGGAGAAAGTTTGAGGTTGAGGAAAAACCCTGAGACGCTCTAACTGCTCTTTGGCCTCTGCTACGGCTCCCCAAAATAAGGAGCCAGCAACCTAGTTGTATAAATATGGGACTTCTTGGTTACTGAACCCGCTAACCTTCTTTTGTCCCAAAGAACTAGACTAAAGCTCGCGGAAGAAACTTAGGGAGGTTGTGCTGGAACTGGGACCAAAGCCTCTTCAATCCGCTAGGTGTGGGCTGTCTGTCCTGTTGCAGGCGGGAATGATTGGCAAACATCAGCTCATACCGAGCGAGGCACAAATGTAGCTGGCTGTAGACACGAAAGGGTTATGAGATGCCATTGTCTTTCTGGGGCCAACCCAGGAGCCTCTGGGACCAAAACAACCTAAGGTCTTACCGGGAAGTCACTGTGCCCAAAACTGCTGAGACTCCATGGCACTGCTCAGGATGAAGACTGCTCCAGAGAAGGAGGGAAGGGGAGGGGAGGAGAGGGACGGGGACTCACTGTAGGGGTGTGAATACGTGCTCGATGGAAAGCAACACACTGGTCGTTCTCTGTTACCTGAGGCTGACATCAGTCCCTAGGTGGGACCAAGGAATCAGTTCCAAAACCCCATCTGAGCCACCCACACTCCTGCCCAGTGCCTCCAGGTCCCCTCTACACCATGAGTCTCCGATGTAGGATGGAGGGGTAGAGGGTTGTTAAGTGCTACGAAGAATCAGAGACCTGCCATATGCAATCAGAAAGGAAATATTCCATGTCCCTCATCCTGGCCCTGGCAGAGCAGAAAATGGGATGAACTATGGCTGTCGTTTGGTTTTTGGTTTTTTGTTCGTTTGTTTGGTTTTGGTTGTTCTTGTTTTCTAGTTGGCCCTGGCCTCCCAGTAAGCCCCTCAGACATTGTGAGCGGCTGGCAGCTCAGGACTTAAGGCCAGCCAATGAGAAAGCTAACATTTGTCAAGGTGGCCATGGTCTCTAAAGGCAGCATTGTGCAGGTGAGAAAATGGGAGTGGCTCTAAGCTTGAGAGGACTCTGGTGGGAGCTAAGAAGCTCTGCCATGCTGCTCAGGGCCAGGTTTTCACAATGCACCCTTATGCAGGGATTCATCTGAGCTGAAGCTAGCGTGTACTCCACCCACCGGCTTGAGGTCCCAGTTCTCAGAAGTGGGGGTGATTTCTTCATGGTTCCCTATGGAAGGAGCCGTCTTCTGCTCACCTTTTACTCTCTGCTTACGGAGCTGCGGGACTCCGCGCTAGACAGACAGTTCACAGCTGGCAAGATGAAGAGATTAAAGCCACCTGTGCTAGAGGTCTAGCACTCCCTAGAGTCACAGAGGTCATCTGGTCTCAGAGGCCACCCCAGAAANNNAAAAAAAAAAACTAAGGTTCCCCCACAGCCCTCCCTTCTGCAAAGTTCACTTTGGATGTACAAGGGGGCAATGTGAGTGCCTTGCCCCGATGATGGGATGTCTAGCCACGTTCCTGTACAGGGTGTGTGCATAACTGTGTATGAGTTCATGTGTGTGTGTGTGTGCATAGTGTATGTGTACATGTGTTTGCAAGTGTGTTCTGATCGGCTCCACAGTCCTTGGGGCAAGTCAGGTGATGTCCCTTTTGTAACTAATGAGCAGAGCAGAGCAGGCTGGCTAATTAAGACTCATTCGTGTCCATCTCCTGAGAAGAAAGCGGCCGTGTGGCTGGCGTGGAAAACAATTAACCCCACTTGAGTTCAGAAGCTGATGTGAGCTGAGAGCTCATTTCCCTTCTGGAGCCACTAATTAATGATTCTCTTCCTTCCCCACCCTGGCTCCCATCTCAGCTTCTTTCGCTGGCAGCCTCACTTGTCATTCTGCGCTGGCAGTGCAAAGGCAGACTTGGAAACATATCAGAGGTAGCGACCACCATGCCCCGGGACGCTGACATCTGGTTCTGTTCAGTTGCTTCTTTTGCTCGGAAGCATATCGCAGCCTGATGAATGTGAGGAGCCATCCTGAGAGATGCCAGACAGCAGCCCAGAGGAACTGAAAATAGAAACGACCATGGCTTATGCTTGGCAGGGGGAGGCATGTGGGTTTTAATGAGAAAATCCAGAACACGCTGGGTAAACGAGAGGCCTCTGCCTGCGTGTGCGTGGACCTCAGGACCACAGACAAAGCTGGGGTCTTGTAATTACCTCCACCGACAGCTGCCTTGAGCTGACCTGGCTGTTTGCAAATACAGTCATTTTTATTTGTGCTATTTCCAAATTGCTGCTCAATTTCCCATGTCACCTTTCTCTTTGTATCTGTAGTTACGGCCTTGAACTTGGCCTCAAGTTGAGTGAAGACACAGCTTGCAAGGGGTCCTTTCAGGGCTTCCTCAGGGAAGCTGCTGGTCCCAGGGGTACAGGGGACCAGAATCTCACTGCATAGGAGCAAGAGCAAGCATGCAGAGGGCTCGGCACTTACATAGAGGGAAGGCTCTGGAACATCGCTCACAACACTCCCTTTCCAGTCAGCTGGTTAAAGGAATGACCAGGGGTCAAGCAAAAAGGAATTTTCAAAAACTGATGAGGGGTGTGTGTGTGTGTGTGTGTGTGTGTGTGTGTGTGTGTGTCTATGAGTTGTCAGGTGGTTGGGAAGATAAATAGGTTGGATGAATAGACACATGGATAAATGGACGAATTGATGAGAGGGTCGGAAAGTAGGAGGATTTTAAGATGAGCAAGAGATTCAATGAATAGTTCATTTGTGTGCTGAAGAATTCATCCATGCTGGTCCAGAAAGGTTTGGAGGAGAGAATCATTAGGTTTGAAAAACAGGGAAATCTGACCACCAGAATGATTCCCCTGTTTGGGGACAGAGATGGGTCACTCAAATCTACCCTGTCTCAGTTCCGTTCACACTTATTAGGCACTATTGGATAGTTTGAAAATGTGATGTGTGAAAGGGTGTGTGGGTGTGCCCTGTGGCGGTCACAGTTAGTCCCCCAACCACTTCTTCCTTCTACTTTCACATGGGCTCTGGGGACATGAATCAGGTTGGCAGCTTTCCCTATCATCCTGTGAGCTACTTCAGAGCTTCCGGGAGGACCACGGCATAAGCTCAGTGCTCCCACAGATAATACTGCTCTGTACCTTTCATCTTATTGCTACATTCGGCAGTTTTTTCAGTCACACCAGAAAGCTCCATTTAAGTATGGATAAACCTTTTGTCTCCAGATTCTTCTTTTTCTAGGTTCTGTGGAAACTGGCACCACAGTTAGCAGTTACCAAGATCATTGTTTATCTTATCACAGGCACTGACTTTGGGTGGTGACGTCATCCCTCCTGATTCCCCCCC